>JAAAWM010012094.1:0-168363 GCA_036873465.1 Thinopyrum obtusiflorum
CGCAGTGCGATTGGTTGACAGGCGCAGTGCGGCTATTTTGTTTTCCAACCCAAACACGCATGCAACCCCAGAGCCACAACCCTAAGATAGATAGTAGGGCGAAGGGGTGTGACGGACTCGCCTCCGCATGCGACGCCATGGCACACCGCGTCGTCGCCTGCTCCGGCTCATTCCAGACTCGGCCTCGCAGGGGGGAGGGGGTCACGACCCTCCCCCCTGCTCGGCCTCGCGATAATGTACGCAGTGCGCTTGGTTGACAAGCGCAATGCGGCTAATCTGTTTTCCATCCCAAGCACGCACGCAACCCTAGAGCCACACCCCTAAGATAGATAGTGGGGCGACGGGGTGTGACGGGCTCGCCTCCGCATGTGACGCCACGGCACGCCGCTCGTCGCCTGCTCCAGCTCGTGCCAGGCTCGGCCTCGCAGGGGGGAGGAGAGGGGGTCACGACCCCCTCCCCCCTGCTCGGCCTCGCGCTAACGCACGCATTGCGCTTGGTTGACAAGCACGGTGCGGCTATTCTGTTTTCCATCCCAAGCACGCACGCAACACCAGAGCCACACCCCTAAGATAGATAGTGGGGCGACGGGGTGTGACGGACTCGCTTCCGCATGCGACGCCGCGGCACGCCACATCGTCGCCTGCTCTGGCTCGTTCCAGGCTCGGCCTCGCGGGGGGAGGGGAGGGGGTCATGACCCCCTCCCCCCTGCTCGGCCACGCGCTAACGCATGCAGTGCGCTTGGTTGATAGGCGCAGTGCGGCTATTCTGTTTTCCAACCCAAACACGCACGCAACCCAGAGCCACACCCCTAAGATAGATAGTGGGGCAACAGGGTGTGACGGTCTCGCCTCCGCATGCGACACCGCGGCATGCCACGTCATCGCCTGCTCCGGCTCGTTCCAGGCTCGGCCTCGCAGGGGGGAGGGAAGGGGGGTCACGACCCCCTCCCCCCTGGTCGGCCTCGCGCTAATGCACGCAGTGCGCTTGGCTGACAGGCACGGTGCGGCTTTTCTGTTTTCCAACCCAAGCACGCACGCAACCCCAGAGCCACACCCCTAAGATAGATAGTGGGGCGACGGAGTCGGCGTTGATGTCGAGTGCACGCACTACATGAAGCCACAGCGGGCAACTATGCTCCAGCTATGCGTAGAAAAAGAGTGCCTTGTCTACCACATCTCTGCAGCTAAAGACAGGTGACAATAATTATCAATCTGTACTATTGGTTGTCAATATTGATTTTAAATTTTCTTCATCGCAGATGCCATTATATAAACTTGGGTTCTAATTTTTTAAAAAGCATGGCATAGGAATTCATTGACAGTTTTCGGCTGGCTCCATGTAACTCATGTGTTCAATTCTTGAATTAGATGATCTAGCGATCAACGCAGCTTTGGGGGGGGGGGGGGGGGGGGGGGGGGGGGGGGGGGGGGGGGGGGGGGGGGGGGGGGGGGGGGGGGGGGGGGGGGGGGGGGGGGGGGGGGGGGGGGGGGGGGGGGGGGGGGGGGGGGGGGGGGGGGGGGGGGGGGGGGGGGGGGGGGGGGGGGGGGGGGGGGGGGGGGGGGGGGGGGGGGGGGGGGGGGGGGGGGGGGGGGGGGGGGGGGGGGGGGGGGGGGGGGGGGGGGGGGGGGGGGGGGGGGGGGGGGGGGGGGGGGGGGGGGGGGGGGGGGGGGGGGGGGGGGGGGGGGGGGGGGGGGGGGGGGGGGGGGGGGGGGGGGGGGGGGGGGGGGGGGGGGGGGGGGGGGGGGGGGGGGGGGGGGGGGGGGGGGGGGGGGGGGGGGGGGGGGGGGGGGGGGGGGGGGGGGGGGGGGGGGGGGGGGGGGGGGGGGGGGGGGGGGGGGGGGGGGGGGGGGGGGGGGGGGGGGGGGGGGGGGGGGGGGGGGGGGGGGGGGGGGGGGGGGGGGGGGGGGGGGGGGGGGGGGGGGGGGGGGGGGGGGGGGGGGGGGGGGGGGGGGGGGGGGGGGGGGGGGGGGGGGGGGGGGGGGGGGGGGGGGGGGGGGGGGGGGGGGGGGGGGGGGGGGGGGGGGGGGGGGGGGGGGGGGGGGGGGGGGGGGGGGGGGGGGGGGGGGGGGGGGGGGGGGGGGGGGGGGGGGGGGGGGGGGGGGGGGGGGGGGGGGGGGGGGGGGGGGGGGGGGGGGGGGGGGGGGGGGGGGGGGGGGGGGGGGGGGGGGGGGGGGGGGGGGGGGGGGGGGGGGGGGGGGGGGGGGGGGGGGGGGGGGGGGGGGGGGGGGGGGGGGGGGGGGGGGGGGGGGGGGGGGGGGGGGGGGGGGGGGGGGGGGGGGGGGGGGGGGGGGGGGGGGGGGGGGGGGGGGGGGGGGGGGGGGGGGGGGGGGGGGGGGGGGGGGGGGGGGGGGGGGGGGGGGGGGGGGGGGGGGGGGGGGGGGGGGGGGGGGGGGGGGGGGGGGGGGGGGGGGGGGGGGGGGGGGGGGGGGGGGGGGGGGGGGGGGGGGGGGGGGGGGGGGGGGGGGGGGGGGGGGGGGGGGGGGGGGGGGGGGGGGGGGGGGGGGGGGGGGGGGGGGGGGGGGGGGGGGGGGGGGGGGGGGGGGGGGGGGGGGGGGGGGGGGGGGGGGGGGGGGGGGGGGGGGGGGGGGGGGGGGGGGGGGGGGGGGGGGGGGGGGGGGGGGGGGGGGGGGGGGGGGGGGGGGGGGGGGGGGGGGGGGGGGGGGGGGGGGGGGGGGGGGGGGGGGGGGGGGGGGGGGGGGGGGGGGGGGGGGGGGGGGGGGGGGGGGGGGGGGGGGGGGGGGGGGGGGGGGGGGGGGGGGGGGGGGGGGGGGGGGGGGGGGGGGGGGGGGGGGGGGGGGGGGGGGGGGGGGGGGGGGGGGGGGGGGGGGGGGGGGGGGGGGGGGGGGGGGGGGGGGGGGGGGGGGGGGGGGGGGGGGGGGGGGGGGGGGGGGGGGGGGGGGGGGGGGGGGGGGGGGGGGGGGGGGGGGGGGGGGGGGGGGGGGGGGGGGGGGGGGGGGGGGGGGGGGGGGGGGGGGGGGGGGGGGGGGGGGGGGGGGGGGGGGGGGGGGGGGGGGGGGGGGGGGGGGGGGGGGGGGGGGGGGGGGGGGGGGGGGGGGGGGGGGGGGGGGGGGGGGGGGGGGGGGGGGGGGGGGGGGGGGGGGGGGGGGGGGGGGGGGGGGGGGGGGGGGGGGGGGGGGGGGGGGGGGGGGGGGGGGGGGGGGGGGGGGGGGGGGGGGGGGGGGGGGGGGGGGGGGGGGGGGGGGGGGGGGGGGGGGGGGGGGGGGGGGGGGGGGGGGGGGGGGGGGGGGGGGGGGGGGGGGGGGGGGGGGGGGGGGGGGGGGGGGGGGGGGGGGGGGGGGGGGGGGGGGGGGGGGGGGGGGGGGGGGGGGGGGGGGGGGGGGGGGGGGGGGGGGGGGGGGGGGGGGGGGGGGGGGGGGGGGGGGGGGGGGGGGGGGGGGGGGGGGGGGGGGGGGGGGGGGGGGGGGGGGGGGGGGGGGGGGGGGGGGGGGGGGGGGGGGGGGGGGGGGGGGGGGGGGGGGGGGGGGGGGGGGGGGGGGGGGGGGGGGGGGGGGGGGGGGGGGGGGGGGGGGGGGGGGGGGGGGGGGGGGGGGGGGGGGGGGGGGGGGGGGGGGGGGGGGGGGGGGGGGGGGGGGGGGGGGGGGGGGGGGGGGGGGGGGGGGGGGGGGGGGGGGGGGGGGGGGGGGGGGGGGGGGGGGGGGGGGGGGGGGGGGGGGGGGGGGGGGGGGGGGGGGGGGGGGGGGGGGGGGGGGGGGGGGGGGGGGGGGGGGGGGGGGGGGGGGGGGGGGGGGGGGGGGGGGGGGGGGGGGGGGGGGGGGGGGGGGGGGGGGGGGGGGGGGGGGGGGGGGGGGGGGGGGGGGGGGGGGGGGGGGGGGGGGGGGGGGGGGGGGGGGGGGGGGGGGGGGGGGGGGGGGGGGGGGGGGGGGGGGGGGGGGGGGGGGGGGGGGGGGGGGGGGGGGGGGGGGGGGGGGGGGGGGGGGGGGGGGGGGGGGGGGGGGGGGGGGGGGGGGGGGGGGGGGGGGGGGGGGGGGGGGGGGGGGGGGGGGGGGGGGGGGGGGGGGGGGGGGGGGGGGGGGGGGGGGGGGGGGGGGGGGGGGGGGGGGGGGGGGGGGGGGGGGGGGGGGGGGGGGGGGGGGGGGGGGGGGGGGGGGGGGGGGGGGGGGGGGGGGGGGGGGGGGGGGGGGGGGGGGGGGGGGGGGGGGGGGGGGGGGGGGGGGGGGGGGGGGGGGGGGGGGGGGGGGGGGGGGGGGGGGGGGGGGGGGGGGGGGGGGGGGGGGGGGGGGGGGGGGGGGGGGGGGGGGGGGGGGGGGGGGGGGGGGGGGGGGGGGGGGGGGGGGGGGGGGGGGGGGGGGGGGGGGGGGGGGGGGGGGGGGGGGGGGGGGGGGGGGGGGGGGGGGGGGGGGGGGGGGGGGGGGGGGGGGGGGGGGGGGGGGGGGGGGGGGGGGGGGGGGGGGGGGGGGGGGGGGGGGGGGGGGGGGGGGGGGGGGGGGGGGGGGGGGGGGGGGGGGGGGGGGGGGGGGGGGGGGGGGGGGGGGGGGGGGGGGGGGGGGGGGGGGGGGGGGGGGGGGGGGGGGGGGGGGGGGGGGGGGGGGGGGGGGGGGGGGGGGGGGGGGGGGGGGGGGGGGGGGGGGGGGGGGGGGGGGGGGGGGGGGGGGGGGGGGGGGGGGGGGGGGGGGGGGGGGGGGGGGGGGGGGGGGGGGGGGGGGGGGGGGGGGGGGGGGGGGGGGGGGGGGGGGGGGGGGGGGGGGGGGGGGGGGGGGGGGGGGGGGGGGGGGGGGGGGGGGGGGGGGGGGGGGGGGGGGGGGGGGGGGGGGGGGGGGGGGGGGGGGGGGGGGGGGGGGGGGGGGGGGGGGGGGGGGGGGGGGGGGGGGGGGGGGGGGGGGGGGGGGGGGGGGGGGGGGGGGGGGGGGGGGGGGGGGGGGGGGGGGGGGGGGGGGGGGGGGGGGGGGGGGGGGGGGGGGGGGGGGGGGGGGGGGGGGGGGGGGGGGGGGGGGGGGGGGGGGGGGGGGGGGGGGGGGGGGGGGGGGGGGGGGGGGGGGGGGGGGGGGGGGGGGGGGGGGGTGCGTTAGCGCGAGGCCGAGCAGGGGGAGGGGGGTCGTGACTCCCCTCCCCTTCCCCCCGCGAGGCCGAGCCTGGAACGAGCCGGAGCAGGCGACGACGCGGCGTGCCGCGGCGTCGCATGTGGAGGCGAGTCCGTCACACCCCCTCACCCCTCTATCTATCTTAGGGGTGTGGCTCTGGGGTTGCTTGCGTGCTTGGGATGGAAAATAGAATAGCCGCACCACGCCTGTCAACCAAGCGCACTACGCGCGTTAGCGCGTGGCCGAGCATGGGGGAGGGGGGTCATGACCCCCTCCCCCCTGCGAGGCCGAGCCTGGAATGAGCCGGAGCAGGCGATGATGCGGTTGGGTCGTGGAGGAGGTGGTTGGACGCGGGTTCGCCGTGGTAGTGTGGGTAGTGGACGTGCGCTCGCCATTTTAGTGCGTTGCGGTAACCACCGACTGGCAGTGCTCGCGGTTGCCTGAAAAAAACAATCGTCTAAGTGAACTGCAATGCTTAATTGACATCACATCTTGCTTCCGCATATAGAACTGCATTCTTTGGGTCGGCGGACTGCATATTTTTGGGGGGGGGGGGGGGGGGGGGGGGGGGGGGGGGGGGGGGGGGGGGGGGGGGGGGGGGGGGGGGGGGGGGGGGGGGGGGGGGGGGGGGGGGGGGGGGGGGGGGGGGGGGGGGGGGGGGGGGGGGGGGGGGGGGGGGGGGGGGGGGGGGGGCCCACCTCGCCTGCCGAGAGTGCCGCAGACCGGTTTATAAGCCGTGGCGAGGCCACACACTTGAACTCGTCTGGTTACTGATTGGGCGCTTATACATGGCGCTCGCTGCACTATATCCCCCTGACCTGTGGGCCCTTGTGTGCCCGGCCCCACGCATTGTGGCTCAGAACGGACTTGCCTACTGTGGGCACGGACTTAATATGGGACTGGCTGGGGCTTGGTTGCACCTGGGCGGTCAATTTTTTTTCATTTTCGTATTGCAAGCATTTTTTCTTTTGCACTACATGTATTCATGGCAGTACAAATGATATACCAATGTTGCGCACTGCACTGCGTGTACTAAGTCTGTGTATTGTGCACTGCATGAAAGTGGATGCAGTCCCTCTTGTGCTTCATTTAAGCATGCACTGCACTTCATGTACACACGTTGTGAACTACCTGATATTACTTTCGTGAACTGCAATCACCTTTGTTTAGAATGGTCTGCGGATTTTAATTTTTTAGAAATATAAATATTAATGGTCTTCCTTTAATTACTCTTGTGGACTACACATACACACCTTGCACACTGCTTATGTTTACTCTTGTGAACTGCATTCATCTTTCTTATTAGTTATGAGTTGCAGTCAGAGTACTTAATTTTTTTGTCTTCCCTATTTGTTGGAACAGTTTTGTTGAACGTTGTTTTTGAATCTGTTTTGTATGTGTGTAGTATGTTTTGGTATCACACATCAGATTTTTCAAACTTGTCTGGATACTTGTTCTAATACAAACTCAACAATCAAAACCTAGTACAACGACATTGGTTTACAAAGAAACATTCGATATGAATCAACGGACATAAGCAAAACCTAGCAGACATGAAACAAGGAACAACACAACTAAAGTAAAATGAAACTAAACATAGGCCTGTTCATTTCTAGTTGCTGTATGGGATTACAACCTTGTTCTTCTTCTTCTTCGCTTCTTTTTCTCTTTTTGCCCTGTCTAGTCCCATTATGACATCGTAGATGATTCTCCATGACTCGTAGGTTGCGAATGCATCTATTGCTGCATACTTGATAAGCTTGTCTGGCAGCGGGCAAAACCCCCACAGACTATGGTCCTCCTTGCGGTTGATTTTGTTCTTCATGTCATAGTAGTGAATGTCGATCAGCCTGCCGGCAACATCAGCCAAAGAGTCCAAATTCTTTTTCTTGTATGGGTCTCTCCATTCCACCTGAATATCAATGTAGTTGTCGGAGTTGATCTCCCAGCCAGATAGTTTCAGCTTGTTTTTGTCTCCTTCAATGGCGAATCCGGCGAAGGTGTATTCATCATTCATGAGGAATTAGTCTAGTTCCATTGGCCTGCAAGATGTTTGTATAGACTGAATAAAGTGAGATAGTACCAGTTATTTTTTAGAACCACCAATGTTTTTTGGATTTTCTGAAACTGAACTGCAATATGAATCCCTGAATCTGTTGCAGTGAGTAGCTGCTAATACTTTATACAGCATAACTAGTAAATCTCATAATAGATTTGAGAAACAAATGCATGTTTGTGCATGTTTACTGTCTTGAATTGAATTTCATACTTGTTTCAGAAACAAATGCATATGATCTTTTTTACCTCCAAATTCATATAGGATTGAAAGTAGGCAATAATAGTTCAGTTCTCTATTGTTCAGGCAGATAATTTGTATTTGGTAAAACAAAATAGGGGGGGGGGGGGGGGGGGGGGGGGGGGGGGGGGGGGGGGGGGGGGGGGGGGGGGGGGGGGGGGGGGGGGGGGGGGGGGGGGGGGGGGGGGGGGGGGGGGGGGGGGGGGGGGGGGGGGGGGGGGGGGGGGGGGGGGGGGGGGGGGGGGGGGGGGGGGGGGGGGGGGGGGGGGGGGGGGGGGGGGGGGGGGGGGGGGGGGGGGGGGGGGGGGGGGGGGGGGGGGGGGGGGGGGGGGGGGGGGGGGGGGGGGGGGGGGGGGGGGGGGGGGGGGGGGGGGGGGGGGGGGGGGGGGGGGGGGGGGGGGGGGGGGGGGGGGGGGGGGGGGGGGGGGGGGGGGGGGGGGGGGGGGGGGGGGGGGGGGGGGGGGGGGGGGGGGGGGGGGGGGGGGGGGGGGGGGGGGGGGGGGGGGGGGGGGGGGGGGGGGGGGGGGGGGGGGGGGGGGGGGGGGGGGGGGGGGGGGGGGGGGGGGGGGGGGGGGGGGGGGGGGGGGGGGGGGGGGGGGGGGGGGGGGGGGGGGGGGGGGGGGGGGGGGGGGGGGGGGGGGGGGGGGGGGGGGGGGGGGGGGGGGGGGGGGGGGGGGGGGGGGGGGGGGGGGGGGGGGGGGGGGGGGGGGGGGGGGGGGGGGGGGGGGGGGGGGGGGGGGGGGGGGGGGGGGGGGGGGGGGGGGGGGGGGGGGGGGGGGGGGGGGGGGGGGGGGGGGGGGGGGGGGGGGGGGGGGGGGGGGGGGGGGGGGGGGGGGGGGGGGGGGGGGGGGGGGGGGGGGGGGGGGGGGGGGGGGGGGGGGGGGGGGGGGGGGGGGGGGGGGGGGGGGGGGGGGGGGGGGGGGGGGGGGGGGGGGGGGGGGGGGGGGGGGGGGGGGGGGGGGGGGGGGGGGGGGGGGGGGGGGGGGGGGGGGGGGGGGGGGGGGGGGGGGGGGGGGGGGGGGGGGGGGGGGGGGGGGGGGGGGGGGGGGGGGGGGGGGGGGGGGGGGGGGGGGGGGGGGGGGGGGGGGGGGGGGGGGGGGGGGGGGGGGGGGGGGGGGGGGGGGGGGGGGGGGGGGGGGGGGGGGGGGGGGGGGGGGGGGGGGGGGGGGGGGGGGGGGGGGGGGGGGGGGGGGGGGGGGGGGGGGGGGGGGGGGGGGGGGGGGGGGGGGGGGGGGGGGGGGGGGGGGGGGGGGGGGGGGGGGGGGGGGGGGGGGGGGGGGGGGGGGGGGGGGGGGGGGGGGGGGGGGGGGGGGGGGGGGGGGGGGGGGGGGGGGGGGGGGGGGGGGGGGGGGGGGGGGGGGGGGGGGGGGGGGGGGGGGGGGGGGGGGGGGGGGGGGGGGGGGGGGGGGGGGGGGGGGGGGGGGGGGGGGGGGGGGGGGGGGGGGGGGGGGGGGGGGGGGGGGGGGGGGGGGGGGGGGGGGGGGGGGGGGGGGGGGGGGGGGGGGGGGGGGGGGGGGGGGGGGGGGGGGGGGGGGGGGGGGGGGGGGGGGGGGGGGGGGGGGGGGGGGGGGGGGGGGGGGCGGGCATTCCGCCGAGCTTCCTCCTGAGCGTGGACAGTATCTTGTCCACGTCTCCACCCTTGCTTGTGCAAACGACGTGAGCTTGTGGTTGCCGTGGAGGTCGACGTCGTGGAGCTCCCTGGTGTACCTGCGGCGCTGCTTGTACAGAGGTGCATCCTCCATGGCTCTCCTCTTCTCTCTCGCATTTGTTCTAGAAAGAGAGGTTAGTGAAAGGAAGTGGGGAGAAGAAGCTGCAATGGGGTTTTTTGGGGGGGAGGGATGAAGCAGTTGTGGTTTCTCCTATGCTCTCCTCTGCTCTCTGTGACAGGACGTGGGAGTGGTGGAGGGGGGTGGTAGCGTGGTGGGGTTGTGTTTTCAGTTACGTGGCAACTGTAGAGAGGTTCTGCGATGTGGAGGTTGTCTTAGTGCGTTGGAAATCTGAAACATCATCGCCTCTTTTTTCGTGACAATTTCAGGTATGCACACAACTGTCAGAAAATGAGATGATTGTGTTTTCGATGAATTTTCTTACTAGGTGCACTTCTTGGGTATCATGATAGAACTGCCTATGTCCATAAATTGTATTGCATGTAACTGATTTATTCTTCATATACTATATTAGATCGGATCAGGATTCATACAGATGTAAGCACATTACTTTTTCGATGGATTTCTTTTTTATTTTCTCTTTTTTTATAGATGATGGTGATGCAGCTTTTGTGTGGATGGAGGGTAGTGTGGATAGGTGTATCATACTGCTTTACTTAACTAACAGGGCTGCATTCTTGAGTTTTACCGAACTTCAATGCAGTAGAAAGGGAACTGCATTTCAGAAATAACAATAGTTCCTGCTTCCACATGGCGAACTGCATTGTTGTAGGTCGCGGACTGCATTTGTACGTTGGCTTGGGGCTTCCTGTATTTTATTTATGAGAGCGAACTGTAGTTTCTGGCAGTGCCCACACACATTTTTTGTTGTTGTGGTTGTTACTCATTTAAAAAAAGTTTTTAATTTTTCTTGCTGTTTTATTTTTTTATTTTTGTAGTCACTGTTTTATTGTTAGTGGGTCGTGGTATTTTAACCACTCTAGCGTGTTGGGCCTGTGTTGGGGAGCAAACACGCATTTGGCCCAAGTAGGCCTGCCAGCACGGCTAGTTCCCGGAGCGCTGTGTGTGCGCGCTAATGTTTAGTCCCACCTCGCCCGACGAGAGAGCGCCGGACCGGTTTATAAGACCTGGCAAGGCAACGCTCTCGAACTCCTCTGGTTACTTATTGGGCGCTTATACACGGCGCTCGCTACTCTTTCCTCTCTGACCTGTGGGCCCTTGTGTGCCCGGCCCCATGCATCGTGGCTCAAAACGGACTCGCCTAGTTTGGGCGCAGACTTACTACGAGATTGGCTGGGGCCTGGTTGCACCTGGGTGGTCAGTTTTTTTTTCGTATTGCAAGCATTTTTTCTTTTTGAACTGCATGTAGTTGCGTTTTTTCGTATGCACCATTTGTATTGCTTGTACCAACGTTGCGGACTGCATTACATGCACTAAGTCTATGCGTTGTGTACTGCACGAAAGTGCTTTCTCTTGTGCTTCATTTAAGCATGTATTGCACTTCATGCACACACATTGTGAACTGCCTAATATTACTTCTTGAACTGCATTCACCTTTGTTTAGAATGGTCTGCGGATTATAATTTTTTATAAATATAAATATTTAATGTGCTGCGGTTAGTGGGTGGGAGGAGCTGCACTCAAAGTACACCTTTTTTTGTCTTTCTTTTTCTTTGGTAACATAAGCCTTTATTGATTGTCCTTCATTCTTGGTAACATAAGTTTCATTAACTCTCATTTAATTTTCATTTTTATTTTCTGCGCGTCTAGACCTTTTGCATTCCTCTTCTATATATAGGCCAACTTCTAACCTTCCTTTGCAGTTCATTTCTCCTCTAGCTGCAACTTCTCTCCTTCCTCCAGCCTCTCTTTATTTCTTTTCATTTTCTAGGTTTTTGTTGCGATGGCTCCAGGACCCTGCGCGAATATCTCCTGTTGCGGCCATGGTTGTGGTGTGCCGACGCACTGCGATTGCTTAGCTTGCTCGCAGGCCCGTCATGCTCGTCGGGGGGGGCAAGGTCTTTTGTCGAGCTGAGCGAGCGGAGCAGCTTGCATATGGCACAATATTCAAGGAGGGATTGGATATGGGCCACATCAACGTTGTTGCGTTCTATTCCGCCCTGCTTCACCGTGGCCTTGGCCGCACAAGTCCTTTTGTCCATCAGCTTACGCCCACAGACATGGAGACTCACTACAAGCCGGTAATTTTCACTTGATCTGATTTTTTCTTTGTGGCTTTTATTTTTTTATAATTCCAAACTAGTCTGAACTTCTAGTATTTTAGGAACGCACTTCTTTTGTTTTATTGAAGTGTACTGCACGGTGTACTTATATTTTATTTTTATTTTTTTTGTTTGTGTGTATGGAGCTCGTGTTTTTGTTTGCATGGTTACAATAAGTGAACTGCTTAGATATTAGATGAGCACTACCAGTTTTCACAATTTTCCCGCGTGTATGGTGTGTACTACATGCAACTATTCTCAAGAACTGCCTGATAGTTAGAAGCATACTGCATATTTGTCGGCGTTCTGGGAACCAGGGTACCCAGACTTGCCTGCCTGCGGCCCGCGGCGTGGCTCCATCAACAGCCTGGTACGGCCCATCTTCTGGATCGACAAGGCAAGACCCTCGCGAGGGGCCAAGCCTCGCGAGGCAGACGGCGCCAAGACCTCCGAAGGGAGCGGCCTCCCAGGGCTGGCTCCTGAGGAGCGGAGATTCCTATGCAGGCGCTCTCCTCATGAGGTTAAGGTGTCGTAAGCCATGACGACCAAGGCCAGGCGGGCGCCAGCGGGCGCAGAGCAGCAGGTTTCCTCTTCGGTGCTAAGGAGGCAAGCACAGGCGCGGAGTCCCGAGGAATCAGCCAAAGGTTTCCATTCCCGTGCTACAAGACCAAGACCGCCAGGATGGCAGGACGGAGGTCATCGCCGAGCCCACCACGGCGTCATGAGCAGAAGCTTTGCAGGCGAAGACCACCTTTCGTCAGGATAGGATGTACTTCTTGCCCCCTTTCAAACTGGCCACTGTGGAATCCCTTCCCGCCTACATTTTGGGGGAAGAGGACCGAGGCCTCTATATATATAGGTTAGCCACCACCATAGAAGGGGATCGGACCCCCCGAACCCTCACTAGCGCACACCAACACAAGAACTGACCTCCTGAGTCTGTTCTTCCTCTGTACTAGTTCATCCTCAGCCCCTCGCGAGGCCAATCCACCCCAAAGCAGGAGTAGGGTCTTACACCGCAAGGTGGCTCGAACCTAGGTAAACTACCATGTCTCTTTCCTTTCTCGTTCATCGAGCTAGGCTGTGAGTGCGGCGAGTTGGTAAACTGGGGAGATCGAGTTCTTCGCACGCACCCCATAGTTCGAACTTTCCTTTGGTCTGTGGAGCCCTGAATCTGCCATTTGGCGTGCCAGGTAGGGGTGCATCGAAGATTCGCCTCCTCATCTGCTGTACCCCACACTGACTGTTCGGTTCCCATGGCGGGCGTCGCCCCACTGGTCGGACCACCAGGCACGTTCGGAAGCACTGTGGGCCACCGGGCTTTCTCCCCCGCCTTGCGGCAGGTGCAATGGCCGCCAAAGTTCAGGCCGGAGTTGCCGCCTCGATACGATGGCATGGCGGATCCGGCAGGGTTCCTCCAGGTGTATGCGGAGGCTGTCTGGGCAGCCGGCAGCGACGACAAGGTCATGGCGAATTGGTTCCCCATGGCCCTTACGGGTGTGCCGCGTGCCTGGCTCCTGGGCTTGCCGGAGTCTTCAGTGGCCTCCTGGGAAGAGCTGCGTGGCCTCTTCATTGTCCGCTTCGCGGCACCGGCGCCCCACGCCGCCGCGGCCATCCTTGGCGGGTCGCAGGCGCTGGCCTCGGACCGCCACATCAAGCAGTTCTTCCGCCGGGCGGGCGCCGCCCACGCGTAGCGGGGAGCCCCTCTGGGCTGGGTTGCCCCTAAGGCCGACCTCACCTTCGACTCAAGGGACCACCCCGAGACCACGGTCGGTGCCGGCATGCTCCCTATGCTCTGCACCCCCACCATCTGCAACGTAGCAGTCACCAGGACCCTCATCGATGGCAGCGCTGGCCTCAACGTCCTCTCCGTGGAGGCGTTCGGCCTGCTTCATGTGCCTTATGGCCGGCTCCTCCCCACCAAGCCTTTCTCTGGGGTCGTTGATGGCACCACCTGCCCTCTAGGGCAGATCTGCATCCCCATCACCTTTGGCACACGCGACAACTACCGCACCGAGCTCATCGACTTCAACATCGCCCCGCATCGGCCTCCCGTACAACGCCATTCTCGGGTATCTGGCCCTGGCCAAGTTCATGGCGGCGACTCATCCTGGCTACAACCTCATGAAGATGCCGGGAGGTAGCGGTGTCCTCACCATGGCGGGGGATACCAAGGATGCGCTCTCGGCCCTCAAGCTCGCCTTCAGGGCCGCGGCGGTCGCACGGCCAAGCGGGAAGGGGGCTCCGGAGGGCCCGGGGGCTGCGCCAGCAAAGAAGAATCAATTGTTTTCTCAAGACCGGGCTGAGATGAAGCAGGTGCCGGTCGACGAAGACGGGGGATCAGGCTCTACCTTCACCATAGGCGCCAGCCTCCCCCAGACCAGGAAGAGGCGCTGGTTAGCTTCCTCTGCGCGAACAAGGACGTGTTTGCGTGGGAAGCGGTGGACCTGGTCGCGGTTCCGTGTGGGGTAATCGAGCACCACCTGATGGTATGCCCCAACGCACACTTCGTTCATCGTCCAGGAGACCCGCAAGCGGCAAGAGGCCGGCGTCATTCGGGAGGTACGGCATCCAGATTGGCTGGCGAACCCGGTTATCATCCCCAAGAAGGGCGGGAAGGAGCGCATGTGCGTCGATTTCACCAACCTCAACAAGGCTTGTCCTCAAGACCCTTTCCCTCTCCCACGCATCGACCAGATCGTCGACTCCACCACCGAGTGCGATTTACTGTGCTTCCTGGACACCATCTCGGGCTATCACCAAATCAAGATGGCGGTGCAGGATGTTGAGAAGACGGCTTTCCTAACCCCGTGTGGGGTGTACTGCTACACCTGCATGCTGTTCGGGCTGCGCAATGCCGGAGCAACCTTCCAGCGGCTGATGCACATTGCTCTGGGCCAGCAGCTCGGGAGGAACACCGAGGCATACGTCGATGACATAGTGGTGAAATCTCGGGAGGCAAGAACCCTTATAGAAGATCTGGAGGAGACGTTCGCTAGTCTATGCAAGGTAAACCTGCGGCTCAACCCAGAAAAATGTGTGTTTGGCGTCCTGTCTGGCAAGCTGCTGGGCTTCCTAGTGTCGCACAGAGGGATCGAGGCCAACCCGGAGAAGATCAAGGCCATGGAAAGGATGAGTCCGCCGCAAACCCTCAAGGAGATGCAGAAGCTGGCAGGCTGCGTAACCTCGCTCGGGCGTTTCATCTCCAAGCTGGGTGAGCGCGCCCTCCCTTTCTTCAAGCTGATGAAAAAGAAGGGCCCATTCGAGTGGACTACGGAGGCTGAAGCGGCCTTCCAAGACCTCAAGAGGTACCTCACCAGCCCACCGGTGATGGTAGCGCCGCGCCCTCTCGAACCCCTGGTGCTTTATCTGGCCGCCATGCCTCACTCTCCCAACACCGTGCTCGTGGCGGTCCGGGAAGAGCGTCAGGTTAAGGGCGCGCGGTGCGGTGCCCCGCACCCGACCGAGATGCCGCAGCCTCAGGACGGCGCTCCTGAGGCCTCGGCCGCCTCTCCAGTCAGCGGGACTCCTGAGGATGGCGCCCCTGAGGTCACGGTTGCCCCGTTAGGCGACAAAGCCCCTGAGGTTCCCCAGTCTCACTAGGCACAGGACCACGCCAACGCCTCCTCCCTCGTTGAGCACCCAGTGTACTTCGTCAGCATGGTGCTGCGCGATGGGCGGGCGCGCTACCCCATGCCACAAAAGCTTTTGCTCGCACTCCTCGTTGCCTCCCGGAAACTGCGTCACTACTTCCAAGGCCACCCCATCAAGGTTGTCTCAGCTTACCCCTTGGAGAGGGTACTCCGGAGCCCTAACACCACGGGAAGGGTCACTGAATGGAACATTGAACTGCAGGTGTTCCAGTTGGAGTTCAGCACCACCAGGATCATCAAGGGTGCGGCCCTCGCTGATTTTGTGGTGGAGTGGACTAACGCCCCTGACCGAGAAGTGGGCAAAGACCGTTCTCTCACGCCCGGAAACGAAGCATCGGATGGTTGGTTCATGTACTTCGATGGTGCATTTGCGCGTCAGGGCGCGAGGGCTGGAGCCGGGCTCATCTCGCCCATCCAGGACAAGCTCTACTACGTCGTGCAGCTCGGCTTCCAGCATGGTGAGAAGGTCTCCAACAACATCATGGAATACGAGGGCCTAATCGCCGGCCTCAAGGCTGCGGCGGCTCTGGGGGTGAGGCGCCTCACCATCAGGGGCGACTCCCAGCTCCTCGTCAACTTCTCCAACAAGGCATATAAGCCAAAGGATGAGCACATGGAGGCAAGCCTTGAGGAGGTACGCAAAATTGAGAAATGATTCTTAGGCTTGGAATTGCAGCACGTGCCGCGCGGCACAAACAAGGAGGCAGACGACATCACCAAGAGGGCGTCCCAGCGTCAACCTCAGGAGACGAGTGGCTCTTCAAGCCGTCAGCAGCCCCCCCACTGCGGGACCAGCATCGCCTCAAGAGGAGCTCCCCCCGGCACCCCCTTGGGCGCCCCAGCTTGCGGCCCAACCTCGGGAGCCCGCCTGCTCCTTGCGCTCAAGCCTCAGGAGGGGTGCTGGTCCGAGGAGTTCAAGGCATACCTGCTTTGGGGCGCCTTGCCGGAGAAGGAGGAGGACGCGGAGCGTGTGGCCCGCCAGGCCACTGCGTACTGCATCCAGGACGGTGAGCTCTACCGAAGGTGCCCGAATGATGTTTCTCTATGATGCATCTCCAGGGAGCAGGGATGCTAGCTATTGGCCGACATACATGGCGGGGACTGCGGGCATCACTCCTCATCGCGCACCCTCGTGGGCAAGGCATTCCGCAGCGGATTCTAATGGACCACGGTGCTCAATGATGCCACTGAGTTGGTAAGATCTTGTGAGGCCTGCCAGTTCCATGCTAAGTAGATCCACCAGCCTGCTCAGGGCCTCCAGACCATCCCGCTCTTGTGGCTGTTCTTGGTCTGGGAGTTGGACATCCTGGGCCCGTTCCCTCGAGCACCCGGGGGCTACCGCTACCTCTACATCGCCATCGACAAGTTCACCAAGTGGGCGGAAGTGGAGGCCATCCGCACCATCCCAGCTGGCTCGGTCGTCAAGTTTGTCAAGGGCCTCGTGAGCCATTTCAGGGTTCCTAACCGCATCATCACCGATAATGGCTCTCAGTTCGTGAGCAACCTTTTCAAAACATATTGTGCTAACCTTGGAATGCAGATATGCTATGCTTCGGTGGAACACCCACGGAGCAATGGCCAGGTTGAGCGCACCAACGCGGAGGTCCAGAGGGGCCTCAAGGCGAGGACCTTCAAGAAGAAGCTCGAGGCCTGCGGCAGGGGCTGGCTCGATGAGCTCCAGTCCGTGCTGTGGTCCATCCGCACCACCGCGACCAAGCCCACGGGCGAGACTTCGTTCTTCCTCATCTACGGAGCCGAGGCGGTCTTCCCTCATGAGGTCAGGCATCACTCCACGCGGGTCTTGGCATTGGACAAGGCACGCTAGGACGCCTCGCGGGGGATGGACCTCGTGCTGGGGGAGGAACGCCGCCGCCAAGCCTCACTCCATGCAGCGAGGTACCAGCAGGCGCTACGGTGGTATCACTGGCGAAGCGTCCGCTCTAGGACGCTCAAGGTGGGTGATCTCATCCTGAGGTGGGTGCTCTCCAGGGAAGGGCTTCATAAGCTCTCACCCATGTGGGAGGGCCCGTTCAGGATCGCCCGTGTCTCCAGGCCTGGCGCCGCGCGCCTGGAGACGCAGGACGGGGTCCCCATCCAGAACGCCTGGAACATCCAGCACCTCCGGAAGTTCTACCCATGACCAAGGCCCCGCGCCTGTGAAGATCTCCGCTCATGACACTCTCACGTACTAATGAGTTGGGGCTGTACATGCCCCGGAGTCTCCTGAGTGCCGCCCCTGGGCCTCACGGGGGCTCCCACCCATGTCCTAGTGGAGGCCCCATGCTCCGCGCTGGTGGGAAGACAAGAAGACTAGTCTAGGTGCCGGACGCGGCTGTTCTTTTGCTTGCTTTCTGTAGCTGGTTTGCAACTTCTTGGATGAAATTTGGAGTTTTCGCGTCTTTCATTCACAAGGGTTGGGAATCTCTTTCTTTTTCTCTCCTCTCAGTGTTCGCTCTTTGAAATTTTGCCTTAGGGAGAGTGGCAGTTGCCCGTCGCTCTTCCTCGGGCATCCCACGCGCGGGGGCTGGGTACAGTGTGTGCACCCGGGCTCGCCCGCGACCACAGCCCGCCAAAGCCTTGCCGCCCCAGCCTTTGGCGTATTAATCCTCGCGGGATGCTCTCAAACAAGCTCGTGGGCATGCATGTCCTCTCGAGTCCATGCCTCCGGGCACCGCGACGTGACGTACTAGCCATGATCAACCCACGCTCGGGGGCTTGCGCGAGGTAAGACAAGATGCCTCATGAGGTCTTCTAACACTGCAGCTACATGACGCCTCCTGAGGCTCAACGACTCTCGAGTCTTCAAGAAGGAAGCCCTTGGAAGACGCCCCTGAAACAAGGGGCACGCTCTCATAGCATGGGAGTCTACTGCGAGCACATCCAGCTAAGTCATCCTAACTACGCCCAGTAGCAGTGCGGATATCACGACACAATATAAAAATAACAAGCATAGGATAATGGCGCAAGCGCCATGGTTCATTACACGCCCCGACGGGCCTTCTACTCCTTCCTTGATGCAGAAAAATAAAACGGAAAGGCCAGGCTCCAGCAACACTCGGGCTCAGTCGGAGTCCTCCTCCTGCTTCACCGGAGTGCGACGGCGGCATGGCTCATCACCGTCCTCGGTCTGAGCCCAGCGACGCGGAGGCCCGTCGAAGTTGCCGTTGCTGGTGCTTTCCCTAGAGGAGGAGCCATCATCGCTGGAGGCGACGCGACCGTCGTCAAGGGCAAGCTCACCATCATCGTCGTCGCTGTCGCTTTCCGGGCAGCACCCCGAGCGCTGGCCGCCTTCCCCGAACACCCTGACGTAGAGGGTTGCAACGCCATCGTACCTAAAGTGGTGGGTGCATCTCCCGTGCAAGCCCCGTGCGCGGGCAAACGACTGCCACCCGCGGTTCAGGAACACGTTGCCAGCGGCGGTGACTTCAACATCCACCCATGAAGCCCTGCTGCAGCAGCCGTCGGCCTACAGCCAGAGGCCATCAGGCCCTCCGACCGACAGCGCGCTCGTGAAGAAGTGTGGAAGCTAGAAACAGATGCCCGCTGGCCTCCTCGACCACACGACGAATTCTGGAGATGCGTCGGCTGAATGGGAGCATGGCCATGGCGGCCGGGCAATCGCCGCGCACCTTCCCCTGTCGCTGAGGTTGCCCCATCCGCGGTGGCTCCTACCGCGAGAAGAAGCACCACCGCGGCTGCCGGAGGCGACACCAGCCGTTGAAGGGGTGCGCCCGTGCCCTCGAGGGGCCGTCGCCGGAGTCGCCGCGTGTTTCTGGGGCCGCCCACGGCCTCTCTTGGGCGGCGGCGAGCGTGGCCCCTCCTTGGGGGCCTTTCCCTTCTCCGCCGTGGAAAACCTCCTCACCGGCGCCATGGGTGTTTCGACGAGACGGTGGGACAAGAAGGAATAAGGTGGAGCAAGCAGCGAGAAGACAGAGATGAGCAGGGGGCTCCGCCCCCTCCATTTATAGCCAGAGGGAGGCCAACCGCCGGCCTCCCACGATCCCCAGGAACGGTTGCCGAGGCAGTGTGAGGAAGTGCAGGCACCCACGTCCCATCAAGCGCCACGCGTCGACCCGGTCCGCAGGCGATTGGGGCCTGCGACGCTTCGCCCTTGCCCTTTGGCTTCACCTCGAAGCCAAGTCCGAGCGCGCCTTGGGCCCGGGGGCTATTGTCGGCATTCTGGGAACCAGGGTACCCAGACTTGCCTACCTGTGGCCCACAGCGTGGCTCCATCAATGGCCTGGTATGGCCCATCTTCAGGATCGACAAGGCAAGAGCCTCGCGAGGGGCCAAGCCTCGCGAGGCGAATGACGCCAAGACCTCCGAAGGGAGCGGCCTCCCTGGGCTGGCTCCTGAGGAGCGGAGATTCCTATGCAGGCACTCGCCTCATGAGGTTAAGGTGACGTAAGCCATGATGACCAAGGCCAGTCGGGCGCCAGTGGGCGCAGAGCAGCAGGTTTCCTCTTCGGTGCTAAGGAGGCAAGCGCAGGCACGGAGTCCCGAGGAATCAGCCAAAGGTTTCCATTCCCATGCTACAAGACCAAGACCGCCAGGACGGCAGGACGGAGGTCATCACCGAGCCCACCATGGTGTCACGAGCAGAAGCTTTGCAGGCAAAGACCACCTTTCGTCAGGATAGGATGTACTTCTTGCCCCCTTTCAAACTGGCCGCTGTGGAATCCCTTCCCGCCAACATTTTGGGGGAAGAGGACCGAGGCCTCTAAATATATAGGTTAGCCACCACCATAGAAGGGGATCGGACCCCCCCGAACCCTCACTAGCGCACACCAACACAAGAACTGACCTCCTGAGGCTGTTCTTCCTCTGTACTAGTTCATCCTCAGCCCCTCGCGAGGCCAATCCACCCCAAAGTAGGAGTAGGGTCTTGCACCGCAAGGTGGCCCGAACCTGGGTAAACTACCGTGTCTCTTTCCTTTCCCGTTCATCGAGCTAGGCTATGAGTGCGGCGAGTTGGTAAACTGGTTCAAACTTTCCTTGGGTCTGCGGAGCCCTGAATCCAACAATATTAGCATGTTCCGTACTGCATGTACTGCCCTTGTATAAGAGGTTCGTGAATTGTGTTTGTGTTTTATCTGTACTGCTTGTTGGACTGTTGTGCACTTCATCTAGCTCACATTTGTAGTGTGTGTAGGTTTTTGCTGTTCTGTGCACAGTATGAGAATTGTACTGCTAGTATTGTCCTGCAACATATCTTTTTTTTGCAGAAAATCCCTCAACGAGCTGTAAGGTACCTCTGGCTCAAGAAAAAGGGAATTCTTCAAGTTGTTCTCGGCAATGGACATGTGAAACCAGCTAAGTACCATGTAGGCGTTGATGGGCGGCTGTATCTACAGAAAGGCTGGAAGGAATTCATCATTGAGAGTGGCCTGAAGTCTCAACAAGTTGTTGTCCTCAACTTTTTTGAACTTGAGGATCATATGGTTAGAATCACATTTGACGTGATTGGTTAAGGTTATGAGGTTGATTTGTAATAAGTACTTTTGCGTATCGAATGCTTCATCTTTTGACGTGATTGTAATAAGTACTTTTGTGATCTGAACCGCCTGGCTTATAAGTCAGAACTTCGTGCTGTCTATGAGCTAACTACATTTTTTTAAGGGTTTGTGGATCAAAGTGCGTCAATGTTTACTCCAGACTGCTATATATATTATTTTCTCTATACATCATTTCTGTCTTATGGTTTAGTGGAAGAACTAAAAGTCAGCGGGAAATTCATGTATACACAAATTTTAAAGTGCTACATAAGCCATACAGATATGCAAACTGCTATATGTATGTTCAATTTATTGAACTGCATCTATCTGGCCATTAACCTGCTGCTTCTTCGTGATGACTGGAGTGTGTCTAATGTTGCACTTTGTCTTGTTTTCCGTGGTAGTGTTGCCGCTTCTTGTCTTTGCACCGTTGTGTTTGTAGCCCCTCGCGTGCTGGTTGATGGTGGTTTTTGTTTTCTAGTGATGTGAACTGCAACCTTTCGTGCTCCTACCTTGTTTTTTGTATGTGCTGTCATTGTTAGTTGTGTCTGTACAGCAGCATTCGCTTCTGTTCTTTGTCTTTTGTTTGGTTGTCTTGTGGGCATTGTTTCTTCATGTTCTTTGTCCTCTTCACTCTCTTCTTCCTCTTCCTCCTCTTCTTCATCTGCTTCTTCATAAGCCATTTCTTCTTCAGTTGTGTCACCATCTTCTTCTGTGATTTCATCTTCTTTGTCTTCCTCATTTTCTGATCTTGTTCTTTTGGGGCAGGTTCTTGAATTGTGTCTCTTCCTCTTTTTGCAGATGCTGCAACATCTTGGTTTCATCCATTTCTTAGTGTTGTCAGCGGAATCTCTGTTTGGTTGTGCATCGCCCTGTCCATGGTTTTCTTGTTCATGTCTTTTTTTACATGTCCTGGAATTGTGGCCGCTGATTTCATTACATGTCTTGCACCTTCTTATTCCTAGTGGCTGACCATCACTGTGCAGCTCAGGCTGTGGCTTACTGTTTTTGTCATCATTTTTCTCCTTGCATGCAACCTTTTTTTGGGTTGCATCGCCCCTTTCTTCCTTCCTCTTGTGTTTGAAATAGGAGGTGGAAGAATTGTTTCTTTTTTTATTTTACCAGTTGCGCTATGTTCGGTATTTTCTACTTGCTCGGTATTCTTGTCAAGCTGGGATTTCTCTGCTTGCTTTATTTTTGCTGCTTGTTCTTCTTCTTCGTTGAGCACATCAACTTCCTCAATCAGTGCCCTCATACCAGACAACGCTCTGTGGCACCCAGCGTCGGACCTTGTTGCTCTGTTTGCAAGGTCCATTGCTGTTTCTGACAGCAATTTTCTACGGCAAAATAGTGAACTTCCATCTAGTGCTATTTGTTCATAGTCTCTTCTGTCGAACATTGGATTTGATCTTGCGTTCTGGGTGTATTTTTTCATGATGTACACCTCAGGAATCTTGAGTACTCTCAGTCAGAAAGCATGCATAACACATGGAAGCAAAAGAGCCCTGCAGACAACACATGTTTTCTTTGTTTTGTAAGCGAACTGCATGAAATTAATAAACACATATTATTTTTTTGTTATTTGTTCATTTTAAGGAAGTGAACTTCACTTGGTTTTGTGAGTTACTCATGCATGTGGACTTTTAAAGTTCAGTAAGTGAGCTTCATGCATGACTTTCAGAAATTAGGAATTTTTTTTGCTAGCAAGTCACACCTATGTGTCCAGAGTTTGCACTCACATTCGTAGACACCTTTCTGTTCATCGGCGACCACTTGGAAATTATGCCTTGCCCAATCAAATGCATCCGATCTGTTGTAGTGGTGTACTAGGTACTTTGTCGGGTTCTCAGGGCACCGTTCTGATCTGAATGTAGTGCTGCGGTAGAGTGTTTCTTTGAAATCTTCAAAAACTGTGCTTGTATACACTTTTGACAGCTAAACTTCGAACCCAAACTGGGTTGTTGTCTTTACCTCTGACTGGATGATAAGAAATGTAGCATTACGAATCAGATAAATGAGGACATTTTATTTACCTCATTTCCTACTGTCTCTGCGTGCTCGACGGCCTTCCTGGTCTGAATGCACTTGTCCACCTGTTGAGCAAACAAATGGAGATCATGCTTCTCTTTGACGAAGTTTTTCTTCAATATGCGGTTCATGCTCTCGCTTCTCTGCGTGGAAGTCATCCGAGCACAAAAAATTTCCTTGTAGTAAGACGAGATCCACTCGTGCCTGTCATCCCACAGCGAATTCATCACTTTGTCATTTTGCAAGTTGTATTTTTTGCATGAGGTCCTTCCATGCCCGTTCAAATTCTGACGGCATTAGTGGGTGGTTTAGCACCGCAGTGAGTTCATCCTTGAGTTTCTCGTGCACCTTATACAGCAAGGCGAGGTGGTCTTTGTACTTCTTCATGATATGCCACCGACACAACTTATGTAATGTATCTGGGAGGATAGTTTTTTATGCTGCCTTCATCGAAGAACATTGGTCTGAGAGGCACAAATAGTGTTTTTATTAAGTTGTTTGTGTGTAAGAAATACGGAAGAAATAGAAGTGTACCAAACAAATGTAAGTATATAGGTGTTGTTTTTTTGTACCTGTGAGCATGCAGATTGGCGGCTTGTTGTTCATACACCTCAAGAATGTTTTGAAAACCCACTCGAACGACTGTATTGTTTCATCTCGCACGAGGGCGACAGCAAATATGGTGCTCTGTAGATGATGGTTCACTCCCACGAAGACTCCCAGCGGCATGTGGAATTTGTTAGTTTTGTATGTCGTGTCAAATGTAACGCATTCATACGATCCTTTGCAACTTGCGTTGGCCCAAAAGACGTTTCTTACACGATTATCTACATCAACGTCATAATCATAGAAGAACTCTGGGTTTATCTTCTGCATCTTCTCGAAGAAATCCAGAAGTTTCTTCATGTCATCTTGGGACTCTTCTCTAGCAAACTTCTGTTTCCTGCATTTCAAACGCAATGCAAACTCATCTTATCAAACAAGAAATAATTACCCACAGAATGCTCAAGCGATATGTTCTGTGACGTGCTTACTTCTTGACCCAGTCGCGGCTAGTATGTCCCATGAATTGCAGACCACCAGACATACGCGACAGTGTTGACATCATCTGTGTGTGTGTGTGGTTGTCCAGCTGCATGTCCTTCACCAACTGGTTAATCAAAGGATCGTCTCTTTTGTGCGAGCGCATGTGCAAAAGCATCCCGGGGCTTTCTAGAATCTTGTGATTGTGGTTGAGTTCAACCATTTCTATCACAAATTTGCCATCCTTCCTCTTGTTGACTCTAATTCTTGCCTTGCAGCCAATCCTTTTTGATGTCTTCTCACATTTCCGGTCATAATCTGACACAGTCTGCTTGTGCGTCCCTTCTCTTGAGCAGACAATGTAGGCATTTGTCTTGTGTTTTGCCCTCTTGCATATGCCAAACCCTGCATATCTTGCATAAGTGTTGTAAAAGTCCCATGCTTTGTCGTACGTGGTGAACTTCATTTCAGCGGCGGTATGAGGTTCAGCGGCATGTTTTTATCCTGCATCAAGTGCAATGCTCTATGAGACAAAGTGTTCTGTTCTGTTTAAATACGAGGACTGCATACGAGTTTAATAAAGCACTGCAATGTTACTAAGTTTTCGGAAGAGTCGACTGTATTAGATGTTAGGCCAAACTTCACAGGAAATATCAGTGTGCACTGCAATGTTATCTGAATGGACTTCAAATATTATTATCTTTCCAGGACATAAAACTTACATGTGTGTAATGTCATTCTTTCGATGGCGTTTGTAGCTCGCCGGGTTGTATTGGACATGGTGGGGTTATAGCAGATCTGTGTAGTTGAGGATCTCGCGGCGGCAATGATGAGGAGGATTTATACCCGCCTTTAACTTCTGACCGAGGCACCCTTGGTGGTCACAATGTTGAAGTTGATGCAGCAAGTCTACTCAGAGCTCTGTTTTTCGGGGCAGCAGGTGGACGGTGAGCTCTGTTTTGTGGTGCAGCAGGTGGACGCGGTGGTAATCCAGTGTTGTGGTGATGTCTCACTGGATTGGTTTGAAATTTTTGGAGCGGCGGCACATCATCATAATCATCATCTTCTGCAACATCATGTTCAACAGCATCATCGTTGTCTATTCGGACATGCTGTCCAAATGTAGTGAACTCGTGCTTGCACTCTGGGTTGAGAACTATTATTGGCTCATCTTCATCGTCATCATCTTCATCATCCTGTCGGTGAGAGCCCTCCCACATGAAGGTGACATCGTCACCATCTTCGACTACCTCTTCTTCCTGGAAAAAATCTTCTTCCGGAGAGTATTACACCCTGTTTGTTGTCGTGAAGAATCCTCGAGGAATCTCAGGGGTAACCCAGCCAGTGTCTCTTTCGGAAGAAGCTTTACTCTTCTGAAAGTTGATGGTCCCTGGATTGTCAATTATGCGCGGCATTTTGTATCTACTGAACGTCATTTCCTGCACAAAATGACCGAGCTGCATGGTCAGGTAAAATGAACTGAATCATACGAACTGCAATGTGTTTGAAAGGGTACTGTGAACTAATGCACGCTGACTGCTTCATCCCGCAGGGTGAACTGAAGTAACCGCACTGCATCGTTGTCCGTAGTGAACCTATACAACCGTACTGCATAACCGAGCAAGCGTACTGCATAACCGAGCAACTACACTGCATTTTTTTCACGGTGAACTGAAGTAACCGCACTACATCATTTTTGGAGGCGTACTGGACTGCGTGTACTGCTTTGTCTAGAATAAGTAAACTGAGAGAGTTGAGGAAGTGTACTGCTTACCTCGTGTTGCAGTGCTTTCTTGCGTTTGCAGGAGGAAGTTCCCTTCTCGTCTGTCTGCACCACTTTTGCATTCACCCGTGCAGTCCACTTGCCCATCAGAAGTTCATGAGCATTCTGGACGTTGCTCAAGGAGAGTGGAGACGGAGGATTTGTTCTGAAGGTCGTTGCAGCCTTAATCCAAGAAGCTGTTGTGGATGAAGGAACCTTGCGCACAGTCCTCCTTGCTCGAACTGGTGTGATGTCGAGGTAGCACCAATCCACATCTGATGAAGTATAGGTAATTGAAGACCCTTCGCTCAATGCCATGGGACAAGGCCCAGAGGAGATCGGCGGCGATGCTACCGAGCTGCTGCCATGGAAGAAGGCTGATATGCGAGCGGGGGAGGCGCTGCTCGGTTGCTGCCGCGGAAGAAGGCCGAGAGGCGATGGGTGGCGTCGCTGCTTGGCCGTCGCCGCAGAAGAAGGTCGCCGCCGCAGAAGAAGGTCGGGAGGGGAGTGGCGGTGGTGCTCCCAAGCTGCCGCCACGGGAGAAAGCGGGAAGGGGAGTGGCAGCATCGCTCCCAGGCTGCTGCCGCGGAAGAAGGCAGGGAGGGAAGGGGCGGCGGCGCTCCCAGGTCGCTGCCACGGTAGAAGGCGGGGAGGGGAGGGGCGGCGGCGCTCCCAGGCCGTTGCCGTGGTAGAAAGTGGGGAGGGGAGGGGCGGCGGCGCTCCCAGGCCGCTGCCGTGGTAGAAGGCGGGGAGGGGAGGGGCGGCGGCGATCTGGTGGGGGATGTGCAAAATAAGGTGGGTGTTATCAGAATAAGGGTCTTAAGGGGTGTTATCATAATAGACCCACCCTATATATATATATGTTTTGTCCTCAACAGCGTTCACTTATAGCTATGTCTTCAAGTTGCCTTTTCTGCACTAAGTGAATGTTTTTTTTTGATCGGTCAAGGACAGTAGGAAAGGATCCTACTGACATGTATTAAATATCAGTATGTGATGTTACATTTTTACAAGTGAGGTCTGCTCACATCCAAGTCTACTGCTCCTCCCTATTGAGGGGGGGCAGAGTTGCTTGGGGAGGGCAGAGAGCCAGAAAGGAAGACAAGTATATTACAAGGTTGCCTCAATGAGGGAGGTGAGAAAGTCAGCTAGGGAGGGCTTAACCCTATGACAAAGCAAAGTTAGGTCATTCTTGAGCCTGCGTCTCCAAGAGATCATTGTGTGTGGGATTCTTTAGAAAATGACACCATTTTGTTCCTTCCATATACTCCAGGCTAACCGCACTGCATCGTTGTCCATAGTGAACCTATACAACCATACTGCATAACCGAGCAAGCGTACTACATAACCGAGCAACTGCACTGCATTTTTTTCACGGCGAACTGAAGTAACCGCACTGCATCATTTTTGGAGGCGTACTGGACTGCGTGTACTGCTTTGTATGGAATAAGTAAACTAAGAGAGTTGAGGAAGTGTACTGCTTACCTCGTGTTGCAGTGCTTTCTTGCGTTTGCAGGAGGAAGTTCCCTTCTCGTCTGTCTGCACCACTTTTGCATTCACCCGTGCAGTCCACTTGCCCTTCAGAAGTTCATGAGCGTTCTAGATGTTGCTCAAGGTGAGTGGAGATGGAGGATTTGTTCTGAAGGTCATTGCAGCCTTAATCCAAGAAGCTGCCGTGGATGAAGGAACCTTGCGCATAGTCCTCCTTGCTCGAATTGGTGTGATGTCGAGGCAGCACCAATCCACATCTGATGAAGTACAGGTAATTGAAGACCCTTCGCTCAATGTCATGGGACAAGGCCCAGAGGAGATCGGCGGCAGCGCTATTGAGCTGCTGCCGCAGAAGAAGGCTGATATGCGAGTGGGGGAGGCGCTGCTCGGTTGCTGCCGCGGAAGAAGGCTGATATGCGAGCGGGGGAGGCGCTGCTCGGTTGCTGCCGTGGAAGAAGGTGGGGGAGTCCCAATTTTGTTTTCCAATGTGAATAAGGTGTAGTCGATTCCCATGAGCTATGCAGTTGATTCCAAGGACATCCCAGCAGCTTCTGCTAAAAGGGCACGTAAAGAAGAGGTGCTCCATGGTTTCCTCCACTTTTTAGGTGCATAAAATGCATGTGGTATCATCTCCAACATTGTAGTGTCTATGCTTCAACATAGGTGCATTTGGAAGCCCAAATCTAGGAGAAGGCCTCGTCGGCAGTCACATTTCTGAAATAGAAGTTGTAAAATTTGGCAGAGGTGTAGTTGGGCCCCTAGGAGCAGGACCGCACGTCATGCACGGAGCTGTCAGGTGATGTGTCAGTCGTTAATTCCTATAGGTGCTGGAGTTCCTCCCGAGCTTGTGATGAAAATGGCATATGGAAGCCAGTACTTAATTCACTCATAGCTAGGAAATTGGCCACGGAGGTATCTTCTAGTTTGAAGAAAGAGAAGGCTCTCGGAAACGAGTCTCTGAAGATTTGATCTTTCCATAAGTCTTTCCAAAACAGAGCTGTGGTTCCATCCCCGATCTGTACCGATGTAATTCCTCTGTAGATATCACTGAGGTTCATGATCTCTCACCACCAAAATGATCTGCACGTGTCTGTGGCATGTGGCACCTTATTGTCGTAGTATGTAGACCAAACCAGTTGTATCCAAGGCGTGTCACGTTTGTTGTAAAAATTGTGCAAGAATTTCAGCAGCAATGCCATGTTCTGGATTTTGATGTTGAGGATTCCGAGCCCCCCATGCTTCTTCGGTCTGCACACTAGGTCCCAGGCTGCGAGGGCATTGACGGTCTCTCCCTGCTCGGTTTTTTGCGCCATAAACACCTTCTACGGATCATGTCCAGGTGCTCGATCAGTTTGGGCGGGAACTTCAAAGTGCACATGGTGTAGACCAGCATAGATGTGATCACGGAGTTTAGGAGTCTTAGTTTGCTGCCCGGATCAAGCATACAGAGCGAGGACAAGAGTTTGCTTTCAGTACGCTCCATGATCAGCATTAGGTCTGTCACTGTTGGTTTAGTAGTCCCCATTGGTTGACTGAGGTATGTGAAGGGCATAGAACCGATGGAGCATTGCCAGAGCTGAGCCAAGTGATCTACCATACTTTGGTCTACATTGATTGGTACCAGCAGTGATTTTTGGAAGTTTAGTTTGAGGCCAATGGAGTCGGCGTAATCTATCAGAAGCTATTTCATGACTTTGGCTTGTTGGGGGCAGGCCGACATCAACAGGATGGTATCATCTGCGTATTGAACGACAGGATACTCTGTCGTTCCTCTGGTCGGTATTGGTAGCTGAATCTTTTGTTGGTAGTATGCATCATTGATCGCAGCTTGCAACAGATCGGCGTCGAGGACAAATATCAATGGTGAGAGCGGATCCCCCTGACGAACACCTCGGCGGGAGTGAAATTGACGACCTGGTATCCCGTTGAGTAGAACTGATGATGTGCCTATTTGGAAGATGCTTTTGATCCAGTTTAACCACCTGTTGTCAAAGCCCATATTTTCCATGATATCTAGCATGGCAAGGTGCTCGATCGTCAAATGCTTTAGCAAAGTCCAATTTAAGCAAGACGATTGGTGCACCCGACTGTTTGCATTGGTAAATGTACTTGAAGGACCATGCAAGGCAGTCTTGTATAGTTCGTTTGCGTAGGAATCCGTATTGGTTTTTGTGAACTATTTTCAGAACAATCTTTTGTAGTCTGTTCGCCAAGATTTTTGTGATGATCTTCAGGCCGCAGTTGAGCAGAGTGATTGGTCTGAAGTCATTAGCCATCTCAGGGGAGCCAATTTTTTGGATAAGAGTGATGTAACCAGAATTGACACTGGTTTGATCCAAGTTGCCCTCATAAAATTCATCACACAATTTGTAAAAGTCCATTTTGATGAGGTGCCAGCAGGTTTTAAGGAACTATCCATTAAATCCATCCGGTCCAGGTGCTCGGTCAGTGGGCATGGTTCTTACAACATCATCAATCTTTTTATGCGTGAAGGGTGTTGACAAAACTTCCAGACCATCTATTCGCTTGATGATTGATGGCAGATTAAATTTCATATTAGGTGGGGTCGATTCTCCAAGCCTTTGCTTATAAGTGTTGAACAAGATTGCTTCTTTGGATTTGTGGTCATTAACTATCATTCCATCAGGCAACTTGAGCGAGGCGATCGAGTTTTTGTGATATCTCTCAGTGGCTAGTGCATGGAATAGCTTTGTATTTTTGGTACCAAATTTGATATATCGAATGGTGCACCTTTTTCTCCAGTATTCATTCTGAAATTGCAGCAGTTGGAGGAGGTGTGCTTTACCAATGCAACGGAAGTTGGTTTCCGGGTGAGATAGGTATCGCTGGTCCTCCAGGGTATCAATCTCAAGCAGGGCCTGATTGCAGTTTTGAATAAGGATGGAGAGTCAGGATATGTTCCGGCTCCAAGACTTGAGGTCATAACATAAGGTTTTCATATTTCTGCAAATGGTGGCTGCAGTATTGGGGCCATGATAGGGTTTATTCCAAGAAGAAGCAACCACGTCCAAGAACTTAGGGTGGTTGGTCCAAAAAATTTCAAATCGAAAGATCTTGCTTTTAGGTATGTTTGTTTCTACTTTTACCACACAAGGAGAGTGGTCAGAAATAGGTTTGCCGAGGGTTGCCACAATTGTGTTGGGGAAGGATTGGGTCCAATGACATGAGGAGAAGAACCAATCAAGTTATTCGAGGAGAGGATCGTCTTGCATGTTGCTCCAAGTGTAAGATCGGCCTTTCAATGGCAGTTCAATTAGTGCTTGTGCTCGAATGATATCATTGAACATTAATATGTCATTTACATCACCGCATGGTTTGTTTCTATTATGAGAGGACCAAATGAAATTGTAATCCACCACAAGTAACCAATCTTCAGAGTCAGGGATGACCAGATCATATAGCCATTCAGTAAAAACCGTATGATCATCACCTTGGCAGGGACCATATATATTATATAAGGACCAAACGTTACCAGACATTTTGGAAGTGAAACTCATTCCCAGAGCAAAGAAATCAGAGAAACATAGGGAGCCATCAAAGGTTGAGCTATTCCAAATGGTAATAATCCCTCCAGAAGCACCACGAGATGATACATACTCAAATTTATCAAAGCGTTTGGGGTAAAAGGTTTTGATAAAAGCATAATCAAAATGCATACGTTTGGTCTCTTGCAAACAAACCACATCACATCCAGATGTTGCGATGGCATTCCTAATAGCTAGCAGTTTTTTATCGGAGTTTATTCCTCGGACATTCCAGACAAGGACATTCCACTGCTGATTGGGCTGCATGAGTGTAAACTTCAGGTAGATGATGAAGATGAGCCCTCTGGTTCAGCCATAAGCTTGTCAGTGGAGAGCTCTTCTTCAGGTATGCCGCACTTGACGGTGCCAATCCTCTGAAGTAGTGTAATGGGTGTTGGAGGGGGCACCGGGACTTGATCAGCAGAGGTCGTGCAAGTCATATTTGGAGCCTCAGGAACTTGGCGCGCCTTGACCTTGCTCTTGGTGATTCTCCCGTCAGTCATGGAAGGGGCCTTGAAGCCATCATACCTATTCTCCCTAGTGCTACAATGAAGGGAGGTTTCTTCATAAGCCAGAGCTTTCTTCTTTCTGTCTTTGAGGGCAGGGCCAGAGAGCAGAGCGACGTTCTCTGATGAAGTGTTGTCAGAAGATATCATGTTGTCAGCTTGCAAAGAGACATTCTCTGACAAAATGTTATCAAAAGAGATCGTGTCGTCAGCTTGCAGAGGCTCGTCATTCAGCAAATTAGCAACAGTTGCTACCTCCATGCTCTCTGGGTGGGCAGCATAAATCACCATGGTGTCAGCAGGTATTGTTGGGCCCAAGGTGTTGTTCACAGCCATCATGGTATTGTCAGGTATGATCTCTTCTGCCACAGGCTCACTATTGCTGTTATTACTAGTCAGAGGTAGAGTTTCAGAGAGTTCAGTTATCTCCTCGATCACGACAGAGGACTGTCCAAGAGGTTCAGTTATAGAGTTGGTGTTGGGGAGTTGCAGAAAGCGGATACCATCGTCAGCAAGAGAGAGCTGGACAACCACTTGCAAGTTGTCATCCTTGAGGCCGTAGCCACTGTTCCAAGGGCCAAAGGTGGCCAGGATTGGGCGTATAGCCGCGGCAAGGAATGTGTTGAGCTGTCTACGAGGAGTGGGAGTTGCAAGCAGGAAGTTCATTACTTCATTCCCTTGGGCTGACAGACTGAATTGCAGACCAGTATTGCGAACTGCAACCGTAACTGTGATGGAGTGTTGAACAGTAGCATTGTCATTGAAAAACATTATCAGATCAGTGTTATCAACTGTAATCATAACCAAGGCATACTGATTGCTACTGGAATCATCAGAAACTATGATTGAATCGTTACAGGCCTGAGCTGAACTATCAGTGATGTTATTCTCCGGAACAATGCCATCCTGCACCGTGAGCCCTTGTGCTGCCAGCCAAGCTTGGAAGTTGATCAGGTAGGGAGGCATTTGGGGAGCTGGTGGTTCAGGTGGTGTGGGCCATTCTCCCCAGCCTGCATCGATTTGAATGCCTGCATCCTCATCCTCCTGGTTCTCAGCATGGGTGGCCGAAGGTGGTGCTCCGTTCTGCGCCAGCCAGTTGTGAACTTGCTGTTGATAAAGCTGCTCCGTGGTCATGTCAGGGCCAAATTGTGGGTGAGGGTCACCATTTGGCGGAGGAGGTTCTTCTCCGGCAGGCAGGATTTCTGGTAGGAGTGCATTCCAGCCATTGCTACGGAGTATTGTGACTTGCATAGTCCAGCAGTCACGTGCTCCACCCAATTAACGAACAACAAAGCTCTTGGGGATCAACCTCATGTGAATCACCTGCACTTGGACCATAACAAACCTTCTGTCCTGTCTCGGATTGTACCAGGAAATCAATCCACCAAAACCCCCTACTGACTTATTGATGTAAAACTCCACCTGGTAATCATAAGGGAAACCAAGATAGAGCAGCGAAAGTATGGGACCAAAGAGGGTTGTGCACCTATTGAGAGCCACGTTGTGAGGAACAAAGGTAATAAGGAGATCCTCATCCTCAAGTTCCAGTGGTGTAGCCACAGCAGTATCTCTAGCAAAAGCATCGATGAAACCAAAGATCCCAACACCGAACGGGTGGTCGCCTTCCTCAGTCGTGAATAGCTGGGATTCATGCAGCATACCTTCCACTGCATCTCTGATGGCTGCACGTCGATGTAGGCGAACGAAGTGGCTTGCTTCAGCGATGGCGAGAAAATCATGATTGAGGGGTGGGATTGGGCTCACCACCATACCACTGCGGACGACTCAGTTAGCAGGCCCTAGTTCCACTGCCCAGCCCAGAGGAAGGAAGGGTACCGGGTTCAGAGGGTAGTTCGCCATGGCTGTGGAGGGGGAAGCAGAGGTGGACAAGGGTGGTGGAATGGCAGCGATAGGTGGAGGGGGTGAGGAAACCGAGGTAGAAGGTGAACCGTGAGGGGTAGGAATGGAATCAGTGCGCCTCTTGGGTATCCACTGCCATCTTTGTGATTGATGCAACTTTAGGCAGGATGATAACACGTGGCCATAGTGGCCACAGCCCTCACCTCGGATTGTAGGGCATTTTTTCCTATTTGGAAGTTTTTTGTGTGCAAACTTGGTAGGAGCCTGCAAATTAGCGATGAGATTAGAGCGTGCATTTTGGGTTGGCCCGAATCAGCAGATTTCGTGGACAGTCAGTTGCCTTATGATCTGGGGCCGAACAGTTAATGCAAATGATCAGGCCCTTACCCCATCTGTGCTTATCTCTCCTATTCTCTCTAAATCTTCATATGCATACAATTGACACGTGTCAATTGTCTTCACTGTGTCCTTGTCACTTGAAGATTTTGAGACCAAAATTTAAAACAATTTTATATCCTTATCCATTTTGTTGGTCCCCACAGAAGTCGGAACAACCTCCTGGCAAACCAGCTATGTGGTGGGGTCGTGGCGTGGCAGTAAAAACTGTGCATGTGTGCCACACGTCGAATCTCTACAAAAAAAGACACATCCGTGATATTTAGGCCTGAATGATTTTTTTCTATCATCTTATGACACTTCTATGACGATAATTGTGACAAAACCACGTATCATCATAGATGTGGTGGGCTCCTACTTCTATGATAAAAAATCATGATAGAATATGGGCTTTTCGTCCTAGGCGGGCCGGGGACACACCTGCATGACATTCTTTGGGCCGTCCATGATGCAAAAAATCATGGTAGAAGCGAGGGCTCGGAAAATTTCGGGGAGTTCCCGGTTACGGTGGGTGGTCGGGGCCGAGCGATGCATGGAGGTTTGCGTCTTTCTCTCATACACGAACACGCGTGTGTGCGAGGCGTTGGGCTCTAACTGAACCCGAGCGAGGCGTTCGCTTACTGAACTCGAGCGATTGCACTAGCTACGTTACTGAATCCGAGCGATCGATCCCTTGGCTGTTAACTAAACCCAAGCGATTCCTTCGCTACTGCTGCTAACTAAAGCCGATCGAACCTGCTGCCTCTTGATGAACAATGACCATTATTGGGGGTTGGATGAATAGTTCCCGGTGGGGGTTGGATGAACAGGACCCCATATGGTAGTAGAGGCCGTTGCCGCTGGATGAACAGGACCCTGTTCGAGGAGGCCGCCACACGCCCGAGCCGGTTGCGGGTGGATGAACAGGACCCCGTGGAGGGCTGGTTGAACAGTAGCCGGTGGAGATTGGATGAACAGGACCCCGTGGAGGGCTGGTTGAACAGTAGCCCGGTGGATGAACAGTAGCTGGTGGAGGCCGGAGGAAGTCGACGGTGGATGAACAGTAGCCCGTGGAGGCTGGAGCGAGGCACTAGACGGCGGATGAATAGTAGCCTGTGGAGTCCCGTTTTGCGGTGTGCCACACCCCTCCCGATGAACAGGACCCCGTTTCGACCGTAGGCGCTCCAACACAAGTCCATTTCCTCCATTTTGCGGTGCGCCACACCCCTCCCGATCAACAGGACCCTGTTTCGACCGTAGGCACTCAAACAGAAGTCCGTTTCATCTGTTTTGCGGTAAGTTAGACCCTTCCCGATGAACCGGACCCGTTTTGACCATGCGCGGTCAAACAAAAGGTTGTTTCCCCCGTTCCGCGGTACGCCAGACCTCGTTTCGGCTGTTCCGTCCAAGCCGGTTGGCTCCCGATGAACATGACATATTCCGTTGCCTCCCGATGAACACAACGCGGTTTCTCTATTCTGACCCAGCCGGTTGGCTTCTGATGAACATGACATCGTTGCTGCCGTCCGTTGCCTCTCCATGTACACATGCCCTGACTGTACATATGCGCGAGTAGCTAGGCGTTCAGGACCCCGCCCGTATGTACGTACGTGGCCGTATTTTTTGGCATGTGGTTGTACGTACGTGTATACGGTTTAGAAGGGACTGCCTGAACTGCTACGTCGGGGGCTCTACTACTACACGTGCCGCTGCTTGCTCGGCCAAGGTTCATCATTGCAGAGAGACCAATCGACCAGTATGTACATACATGTTCGCGACCAGACAGAAAACGCTATGTACGCTTCGACCAGGAGGGTCCCAGCTGTCAGGGAGGATAAGGACGCACTTCCGTGCATGTGAAGTTATAGCTGGTGGGTCCTAGCTTTCAGGGGGAAGAATCATTTTTTTGCCCGTAATATGGACGCGCTTCCTTGCATGCGAAGATGTAGCTGGTGGGTCCATCTGTCAGCCTCACCGCATAGATTCCTCTTCCGATGGCTGTCATTCGTTGACCATGTTGACCACGCCGCATGGACAACACCCAGGCGGTGGACGACGGTGAGGCCTAGGAAGGGAATGACGCGGAGCCAGGGAAGACGAGGCAGGTGGATGCCCACGAGGAGGGGAGTACGACGGTTCACTGGTTCGGCTGCGGTGTGAGGCTGTCGTCGCCGGAGAATAACAGGAGGTGTTGGTGAGTAGAGGAATGGTCTGGATGGCGATGGGAGCAGGGTGGGCCGATGAGTCCTGCACGGCAGCACAGCCGGGAGTAGGGTGGACCGATGAGTCCTGCACGGCAGCACAGTTGGCCACGGGAGGCGGTAGCAGGCGGTATCGCCGGCGGTGGTTTGGGCGGCTGAAGCAAGAATATCCGAGATTGAAGAAGCATGATATCCGTTGGATGGACATCCAACGGCCACTGCTGCTAGAATCGTGTGTTGACTATAAGTTGACAAATCCTTGCGTACGCATCAACTTAGTAGGCCCACAAGTGTGTGACAGAGAACATATAGCCCATTTGCGATTTGTAATAATGTACAACCCATTTTTGAATTCTAATGGAATTTACTAACTCATTTACAGTTTGTTAAAATTACAGCCCATTTTCTAGCTAGGACAACGATTAACAATTTCAACCAACGGCTCAAAACAGAATTCAATAAAAACTTCCCACATTTTGATGGGATCCGAAATATTTTTATCCCGAAATTTTGAGTCAGATTAAATATACTTTCAAAATAAATTTTATTAGGTAAAAATCCAACAAAATATTGCGTGCGCAACAAGTAATGAAATTATAATTTTCAATATCCAAAAAATATATTTTTTAACTAATTACCTGTTTGGTGCATTTTTTTTATAGTTACAGCCCAGTTTTTATAATTACATCCCATTTATTATTTCTTAAAGCCCATTTTCTTGTTAAGCCTAATGCATCCCTCCTAGGAAAGATTTGCAGCCCAGCGGGGCGGAGAATAACAAGTTGATCTGGACTGGGTATTCCTCAAAAAATGTATAGCTGGGCTAGCCATTTTCACCTTGAAAATAATGAATATCTGGGCTGGATATTTGGTCGACATAAAATAATAGCATGGGGTAGACGGGCCACAGCCCGCCCAGTTGATACCCTGCTCCTCTGAACAACAACAAAAACATTGCTCAAGAAAAACTCTGCTCACACCTCAAAAACACAAATACTGCTCAAGCTGCTGGGTCACAGCTGTCGGCCGCTCCTTGTGCAATTCTCTCATTTATTGACTATATAGGTTGACAATGGTGTGGGACCGTGATGTCAGGAAACCAGGAGGAAGCAAAAAATAATTAAAGTTGTATATAATAAGGAGGCACTTGCGTGCGTGCGGCTATGGCCCTGGTGGGTCCCCACTGTCATCCTCTCCAAGTAAAGTCATCTCCTGATTCCTCATGTCCATTGACCATGTTGACAATGTGATACGGCAGCACCACGGCAAGCGCAACAACTTGAAGGACGACGGAGAGGGCCTCGCGGGCCCTACGGATGGTCTAATACAGCGCCCGCTGCTCATTCAGGAAGCCAGGATCATAGGGCCACATGTCCGCGATGGCATTGCTGTTCGCTTGTTCGCCGGTGATTCGTCCTTCCGCGAGCCGGTGCTCACTGAGGAAATGGAGGTTGCAGCACAGGTCCTCCTGCGCTGGTAGCTCTTCCGCCATTAGGGCGTCGAAGTGCGGCCGCACCTGCTCTATGGTGAACACGGCATGAATTGGCTTGGGCGGTGGCGCCGGCTCCTGGTCGGAAGCCACGTCCATTGTCTGATTGTCGTCGCTGAGCTCGGCGAGCTCGCTGGCGAGCCAGCATGTCCGGCTACTGGACCAGACCGCTGACAAACATGAGTCTAAATGACATGGCCCACTCAGACCCCCTCCCTCGCCCCCGCGCACTTTCCGCCCAAAACGGTCAGTGCCGCCCGCGCAGCTTCCCGGTGCAGGCGATTGCTGCGCGTTCAAATGACACAAGTGCCGTCCGTCTGCCGCCCACATTAATGATACACGGTTGCCGAGGTGGCTACGCCGGCGCCACCCGTCCGTCCCTCTGCCACCCACCATTCCTATATAAACTGCTGCGCCGACCATAGCCGCAGTCATCCGTCTCCGTTCCCTTTCTCCTGTCCACACCACTCCCACCATGGCTTCCTCGCACTCTAGCACTCTTTGGAACGGGCGGACGACGGACCAGAAGGCGATGGCTGCCATTGCTGTCGACTGGCTGGCTGGCAGGCAGCCGGAGGACGATGACGTCCCAATGGAGAACATGGTAGTCGACAATCTGGCGCCAACCTCCTCCTCTGCACCATCCTTGCCGGTGCATTGCACCATGACCATCAGCGAGGCCCATGCCCAATACATGGACATGGTGAGGCAGAAGCGTGAGGAGTAGTTCTGGGAGGCACAGGCCGACGCCGCCTACAACCACCATGTCCTCCAGGAGCACCTGCAGGCGGAGGAGCAGATCACCGCGGAGCGGGCGGAGCAGGAGGCGTTGCTCGAGTTGTACCGCTCTGCCCACGAGAGCCGTCTCGCACGCTGGTGGTACCGCATGCGGGTGGCGTAGGTTGTGGCCGCCTACAAAGAGGCCGATGAAGCGGGCGAGGCGCTATTTGGCAAGACCGACGATGAGGCGAAGGACAATGCCGGTGATGGCTCGTATCCACATCAGTATTTCTCCGAAGAGGAAGGGATGATGCAGTACAGCTTCGGTAGGTATTTCCCTCAGTTATGAAACCAAGGTTATCGAACCAGTAGGAGAACCAAGCAACACTATGTAAATGGTACCAGCACACAAAGAACAAATACTTGCAACCCGACGCGTAAGAGGGTTGCCAATCCCTCTCGGGTAAAAGATAGATTGTTTGTATAATTTTGGATAAATAGATCTCACAATAAAACAAAATAAAATAAATAAAGAAAAAGTGCAGCAAGGTATTTTTGGGTTTTTAGAATAATAGATCTGAAAACAAAAGCAAATAAAAATAGATCTCAAAGCAAATATGATAAAGAATAGACCCGGGGGCCGTAGATTTCGCTAGTGGCTTCTCTCGAGAAAAATAGCATACGGCGGGTAAAAAAAATTACTGTTCGGCAATTGATAGAACTTCAAATAATTATGAAGATATCCAGGCAATGATCATTATATAGGCATCACGTCCAAGATTAGTAGACTGACTCCTGCCTGCATCTACTACTATTACTCCACACATCGACCGCTATCCAGCATGCATCTAGTGTATTAAGTTCATTGAAAAACGGAATAATGCAATAAGAACGATGACATGATGTAGACAAGATCTATTCATGTAGGAATAGACCCCACCTTGTTATCCTTAATAGCAATGATCAATACGTGTCTTGTTGCCCCTTTTGTCACTGGGAAAGAACACCGCACGACCGAACCCATCACAAAGCACCTCTTCCCATGGCAAGAAAAATCGATCTAGTCGGCCTAACTAAACCAAAGATTCGAAGAAGAAATACAAGGCTATAAGTAATCATGCATATAAGAGATCAAAGAAACTCAAATAACTTTCATGGATAAATAGATCTGATCATAAACTCAAAGTTCATCGGAACCCAACAAACACACCGCAAAAGAGTTACATCAAATAGATCTCCAAGAGACCATTGTATTGAGAATCAAAAGAGAGAAAGAGAGGAAGCCATCTAGCTACTAACTACGGACCCGTAGGTCTACAATGAACTACTCATGCATCCTCGGAGAGGCACCAATGAGGATGATGAACCCCTCCGTGATGGTGTCGAGATTGGATCTGGTGGTTCTAGAACTTGCGGTGGCTGGAATTGTGTTTCGTCGACTCCCCTAGGGTTTTTGGATTTTCGGGGTATTTATAGAGCAAAGATGCGGTGCAGGAGGCGGCCGAGGTGGGCACAACCCACCAGGGCGTGCCTGGCCCCCCAGGCACACCCAGGTGGGTTGTGCTCCCCTCGGAGCCCCCCTCTAGTACTTCTTCTGGTCCAGAAAAAATCTCAAAAAAGTTTCGCTGCGTTTGGACTCCGTTTGGTATTGATTTTCTGCGAAGTAAAAAACAAGCAAAAAAACTGCAACTGGCACTGGGCACTATGTCAATAGGTTAGTCCCAAAAAATGATATAAAGTTGCTATAAAATGAGTGTAAAACATCCAAGAATGATAATATAACAGCATGGAACAAGCAAAAATTATAGATACGTTGGAGACGTATCAGCATCCCCAAGCTTAATTCCTACTTGTCCTCGAGTAGGTAAATGATAAAAACATAATTTTTGATGTGGAATGCTGCCTTACATGTTCATCACATATTCTTTTTTTTCTAGCATGGACATTTGGGCTTTTATATGGTTCAAAGGAATAGTCTAGTTTTGACATGAAGATTTCAATACTCAAGCATATCAACAAGCAACCATGTCTTTCAAAATATCGATACTAAACCAAGTTATCCCTAGCCCATTATGCTCAATCATTGATCCATTCATGAAATACACTCGCATATTAGCTACACCCAATGCTCAAGTACGATCATAGTGCCCCTTAGTTGGTGCTTTATAAGAGAAGATGGAGACTCAAAAAAATAAAAATTGCATAAAGCAAATAGAAAGGCCCTTCGCGGAGGGAAGTAGGGATTTGTAGAGGTGCCAAAGCTCAAAGAGAAAAAAGATAGAGATAAAACATTTTGGGTGGCATGCTTTTCCTGTCAACAAAAATGATCGAGTAGTTCCCAATACTTTCCATGCTAGATATATCATAGGCGGTTCCCAAGCAGAAAATAAAGTTTATTCCTTTTTCCACCATACTTTCACATTCCACGGCTAGCCGTATCCACGGGTGCCGTCCATACCAACACTTTCCAAGGAATTTATTATTTGACAACATAAAGTAAATTCATTTTTCATTTCGGGATTGGGCATCCCTAATACCTTTGCCATACTCTCGTGCAATGACAAGTGAATAAATACTCATCTTGAGAATAACACATCTAGCATGGAAAAATATCAGTCACCCCCTACCGTTTCATGAGCGGTACAAGCACACAAAAAGGAAAATTATTTTGAAGATTAGAGATGGCACATACAAATTTTCTTAGAACGGCATGGAAATACCGCATATAGGTAGGTATAGTGGACTCATGTGGCAAAACTGGGTTTAAGGATTTTGGATGCACAAGTAGTATTCCTACTTAGTACAAGTGAAGGCTAGCAAAAAGATTGAGAAGCATCCAACCAAGAAACGAAAAATCACATAAGGGAGCATTAAGCATAACTAACACCGAATAATGCACCACAAGTAGATATAATTTCATCGCATAACTACTGACTTTCGTGCTTGCATAGGGAATCACAAACCTTAACACTAATATTCTTACTAAAGCACAATTACTCACCAACATGACTCACATATCATTATCATCATATTGCAAAACTATTAAAAAGAATCAAGTTTATTTTGTCCAATGATCTTCATGAAAGTTTTTATTATATCCCTCTTGAATATCTATCACTTTGGGACTAGTTTCATATGTTGCTTTTGATAGCTCAAACAAATCTAAGTGAAGAACATGAGCATAAAATTTTCGTCTCTCAAAATAATACAAGTGAAGCATGAGAGAATTTCTTTAAATATTACTAACTCTCAAATAACTATGAGTGAAGCATGAGAGCATTTCTTCAAAAAATATTAAAGCACACTGTGCTCAAAAAGATATAAGTGAAGCACTAGAGCAATTCCATAGCTCAAAAAATTTAAGTGAAGCACATAGAGCAATTCTACCAAATCATAGCATAATTTTGGCTCTCTCAAATAGGTGTGTCCAGCAAGGATACTTGTGACAAACTAAAAAGCAAAACAAGCAAAGACTCATATAATACAAGACGCTCCAAGTAAAACTCATGATATGTGACGAATAAAAATATAGTTCCAAGTAAAATACCGATGGTCGCTAGAAGAAAGAGGGGATGCCACTCGGGGCATCCCCAAGCTTAGTTACTTGTTTCTCCTTGAATATTACCTTGGGGTGCCATGGGGGTCCCCAAGCTTAGGCTCTTCTTACTCCTTATTCCTTCATCCATCGTGATCTCACCCAAAACTTGAAAACTTCAATCACACAAAACGTAACAAAACCTTCGTGAGATCCGGTAGTATAAGAAAACCAATCTTTACTTTAAGTACTGTAGAAAACCAATTTAAATTTTGTTATTGCATTATATCTACTGTATTCTAACTTTTCCATGGCTTATACCCCCTGATACAATCCATAGAATCATTAAAATAAGCACACAATGCAAAGAAAATAGAATCTGTCAAAAACAGAATAGTCTGTAATGATGCGAATTGTTCTCATACTTTCGTAACTCAAAAAATTCTTAAAATTTGCGAAAACAGAGAAAATTTATATATAAATCTTGTGTAAATAATTCAGAATTTTTCGTCACTTCTGTGAATCTATACAATTGTTTTACTGGATGCAAATGTTTCTATTTTTCAACAAGATCAAATCAACTATCACCAAAGCTATCCCAAAGGATTTACTTGGCACAAACACTAATTAAAACATAAAAAACACAATCATAATAGAGGCATAATTGTGCAAACACTTAAGAATAGAAAGAAAAAGGTAAAAATAAATTTTATTCATCGGGTTGCCTCCCAACAAGTGCTGTCGTTTTACGCCCCTAGCTAGGCATAAAGCATAGATCTAAGTATTATCATCTTTCTTCGCATTTTCTGTAGATGTGTTCTTGTCAGGAGGTTTTACAAAAATAACTTGAAACACATTATCCATAGAAATTTTAGCATTATCAAGTTTCCCATCTACGTATCCCCGTTGATTTCCGGCAACAATCCAAGAATATCGTTGATTAACATCATTGAAAACTTGTTGGATTATATGTAAAGCGGGGATTTACTTTTTGAGATTCTCATAATTTTTTTGATTATTACCAAGCAAATGTCTCAACATGTAATCACTATTGTAAAGGGTATCATCTATTACCAGTTTTTCATGGCGCATGCCGTAAAAATCAAAAATTTCCCTAGCTTCCCGTACTATGTGATCAAATTCATTCATTAGAACTTGGGTAGCTATCTTTTTAGCCTTAGGATCTTTTATAGATGGTTGCTCATAAAACAATCTTTGCAAGGTAGGGTGAGTACGGATAAATCTATTTTCAAGTTTCAGAACTAGTGCTGAAATAGCTTTCGCATAGGATTTAGTTCTTTTAAGTATAGGAGCATTATCAAGAGTCAAATTTCCAACACAATTGAAAAATTCTTGCATATGTTCTTTTCCCATAATGTTCCCTTGCCCCAAAACAAAGGTTTTAGCATACAGATTGCCAGATCATCCAATTTTAGGAGTAAGGCCATCATCTATTTCTGCCATACCAAAGTCACTCATGGTGACAAGTTCAAGCAAATAAGAGATCTGGCTAGAAAACGGCGAACGAAAAAGAGGGCGAATAAAACGGCAAATTTTTGTGAAGTGGGGGAGATGAAAATGAGAGGCAAATGGAAAATAATGTAAATTTCAAGGAGATGAGATTTGTGATTAGGAACCTAATAGATGTTGATGATGTCTCCCGGCAACGGCGCCAGAAATCCATTCTTGATGGCTCGTATCCGCGTCAGTATTTCCCCGAAGAGGAAGGGATGATGCAGTACAGCATCGGTAGGTATTTCCCTCAGTTATGAAACCAAGGTTATCGAACCAGTAGGATAACCAAGCAACACTATGTAAACGGTACCTGCACACAAAGAACAAATACTTGCAACCCGACGCGTAAGAGGGGTTGTCAATCCCTCTCGGGTAAAAGATAGATTGGTTTGTATAATTTTGGAAAAATAGATCTCGCAATAAAACAAAATAAAATAAAGAAAGAAAAAGTGCAGCAAGGTATTTTTGGGTTTTTAGAATAATAGATCTGAAAACAAAAGCAAATAAAAATAGATCTCAAAGCAAATATGATAAAGAATAGACCCGGGGGCCGTATATTTCACTAGTGGCTTCTCTCGAGAAAAATAGCATACGGCGGGTAAACAAATTACTGTTGGGAAATTGATAGAACTTCAATTCATTATGGTGATATCCAGGTAATGACCATTATATAGGCATCACGTCCAAGATTAGTAGACCGACTCCTGCCTGCATCTACTACTATTACTCCACACATCGACCGCTATCCAGCATGCATCTAGTGTATTAAGTTCATTGAAAAACGGAGTAATGCAATAAGAATAATGACATGATGTAGACAAGATCTATTCATGTAGGAATAGACCCCATCTTGTTATCCTTAATAGCAATGATCAATACGTGTCTTACTGCCCCTTCTGTCACTGGGAAAGAACACCGCACGACCGAACCCATCACAAAGCACCTCTTCCCATGGCAAGAAAAATCAATCTAGTCGGCCTAAATAAACCAAAGATTCAAAAAAGAAATATGAGGCTATAAGTAATCATGCATATAAGAGATCAAAGAAACTCAAATAACTTTCATGGATAAATAGATCTGATCATAAACTCAAAGTTCATCGGATCCCAACAAACACACTGCAAAAAGAGTTACATCAAATAGATCTCCAAGAGACCATTGTATTGAGAATCAAAAGAGAGAGAGAGAGAGAGGAAGCCATCTAGGTACTAACTACAGACCCATAGGTCTACAATGAACTACTCACGCATCATCAGAGACACACCAATGAGGATGATGAACCCCTCCGCGATGGTGTCTAGATTGGATCTGGTGGTTCTGGAACTTGTGGCGGCTGGAATTGTGTTTCATCGACTCCCCTAGGGTTTTTGGATTTTCAGGGTATTTATAGAGCAAAGAGGCAGTGCGGGAGGCGGCCGAGGTGGGCACAACCTACCAGGGCGCGCCTGGGGGCCAGGCGCGCCCAAGTGGGTTGTGCTCCCCTCGGAGCCCCCCTCTGGTACTTCTTTGGCCCAACAGGTGTCTTCTGGTCCAGAAAAAATCTCCAAAAAGTTTTGCTGCGTTTGGACTCCGTTTGGTATTGATTTTCTGCGAAGTAAAAAATAAGCAAAAAATAGCAACTGACACTGGGCACTATGTCAATAGGTTAGTCCCAAAAAATGATATAAAGTTGCTATAAAATGATTGTAAAACATCCAAGAATGATAATATAACAGCATGGAACAAGCAAAAGTTATAGATACGTTGGAGACGTATCAGCCGGCTCCGCCGAGGCCCTGCCCCGTCGGCACCGAGGCGGAGGACTTCGCTGGCTTCGGCGAGGCCCTACTCCGCCGAGGCCCCGCCCCGCCAACAATGAGGCAGAGGACGTCGCGGGTTCCGCCGAGGCCCCGCCCCGCCAACAACGAGGCAGAGGACATCGCCAGATCTGCTGAGGCCCCGCCCTGCCAGCAATGAGGGGGAGGATTTACCCCGCTCCACCAAGGCGCCGCCCCGCCGGCAACGAGACAGAGGACATCGCCGGCTCCGTCGAGGCCCCGCCCCGCTGCCAACGAGGCCGCGCCACACAGAAAACAAGGAAGAGTTGAACATGGTAGGTCGCTGCCGCTCGGGTCCAAGTAAGGCCATCGCTGCTACCCTCCGGTTGAAGCCAAGCTTGGCGGGTTGAACATTGACGGCCGATTAGCTACTTGGCTGCGACATGGAGTCAAAGAGCTGAGCTGGAGAAGAAACTTCTATTCGGCTCAGCCGAACACGGGAAATGGGCCCCAGAGATCATAGATTAGGTTAATTAATTATACCTCTAGCGAACCCCTTTTTATTTGAAGAATGTATGAAATATAATGAAATCCGATCGTGTATGAGCGAATTTAGTTCGATCAGTTCGAATTCTTGTATCACCGGCATTGGATGAACATGCAAAAAAATACGTACTAGCATTATTCTTAGGACGCACGGTGATCACATCGTTTGTAGCAGTTTCACACGTATAAAAAGTTTGAGCAACTTTTTAGCGTGCCTGTACATTGCAATCAAACTCACAGGCCTGGCAATTCAAAGAGAACATTCAAAACAATCGATGATTATGCATCTCAATGATTCACATATCAGAGCCAATATTTACTTCACAACTAAAGAATAAAGAAAAATCGATCGATGCTACTGACGGCAAAGGGCGTCCCATTCAAAAATACCAAACGCATGTCTTCTTGCTAACATCAATGAGCAAAATTTGACAAGGTTGTCCCATTCAAAAATATCAAATGCGTGTCTTTGCGTACATCAATGAGCAAACTTTGACAAGGTTTTCCCATTCCAAAATATCAAATGCCTACGATTGTGGAATAGGCGGGGTTTGCCATCAGTTTGCACATTGACATGTCACCTCATGCTAAATAAACCAATTGTTCTTTTTGTGCAGTTCCACTAAAATCAACCAACTTCGCGCATAGCTTGTAGGATTTTGCTTTTGTATGTTGCAATGCCTTGAACATATCGACACCGCCTTTCTTGTAGCTAATTTTGTGGTCGGAGGTGGAAATGAATGATTCAAGAACATTCAATGTATTATGCATTATGAAGTATAATGGAGGGCACGAACCATCAGAACATTTTGTGCAGTTCCCATTGAAATCAAGCTGAGCATCCATGTTTGCATAAATACAAAAAAAGTGATTAGTATAAAGCAAATTGTATTATGAATTTACAGTTATGAATCTATAGTTTAAACAGGCACCTACATGATCCATGCAGAGCACACATTTTAAAAAATGGAACTCACCGGAAAGAATCCTAAAACAACATTGTATTGGCCATCACAGCAACAAACATGGAGATCTGTGAGTCCTTCTGAGCTAAAGTTAGTTTGTTCTTGTGGGCAGTAATGTAACCATCCTTAAACTGCTCCTTCTGATAAGAAGATAGGCTTGGCTTCTTCATCCTGGCATAATCGGAACTAGGCACTTCACGTAATCCATATTCTTCTTCAGAGGAGGATGATCCTGTTGTGCAAAGACAAGAGAACAACTAAATGCCAGCATCCCTGTTTTCTCAAAAAAAGGTAAGGAAGTATTTAAAACAACCATTACATTAACAATGGGAGTAACTGATGAAATGTATAGTCACAAAGAGATGCATCCTCATTATCCTCATAGGAAATGATATGATACCAAACACAGCAGCTCAACTTGAACTATATTATTACTTAATTTTATCAGTGGCTATAATGGTGGCAAACCGGTGCCTCAATTTATTAGCAGCCTTAGATTAACATGTGAAACAATACCACTTTCTCATGACAGTAGCTAAACAGTAGCACACCACCAATATAGATGACAAAGCTCAATCATATGGATGAAATCCGTGGGCTGGTACCAACCTTTGTCAGGAGGCTTATTGTGTAGAGCATGCAGATGAAGCACTTCTCCGTAACCATCCGTTATTATCAACTGTGGTTGCCATGCTTACTATAAACTCCTTGATTAGTTTAATATTTCCAACATCTTCTTGTGCAGTTCCACTAAAATATATCTTATCTTCAAACAAGATCCCTGTTTGCACAACTAGAGATAATTACATATTACATTAAGAGTGGCATAAAATCACAATGGCAAAACAATTGCTCGTTCCAGCCATAGCAATAAATTAAGATGCAAAACTATATCATTACTTGTGTCATCACAGTTCCAGTGCTTCATTACAACACCGGGAGTTGATTTTTGTTCTTCTTTCGCTTGTTCTTCCCCTTCATCACTTGGTTCAATAACAGACAAGCTTCGCCTTCAATGTAAGATTTGGCATGTCAATTAGGGAGCACAAGTATAGCACTAAACAACAACATTACTTTTCTAATGACAGTAGTAAAATACAGGCCAACAGTTGCGAAATATCATTATCTTGGCTCAATGGGATATTGCGGTGGACATACAGATTGGAAGTCTGGTCTCCTTTTGTGCAGTTCACTAAAATCAAGCAACATTACCATATAAGTAGCACAACATATGAAAGCACACATCACAATCATGTGGAAGAAGGCCAGTACTGACCTCTCATGATGCGCAACTCAAACAACTCACAAGAAGAAGATCTGAAACAAATTTGCCAACACGGATAGGAAGTCAGATCTCCTCTTGTGCAGTTCCACACTAAGATCAAGCAATCAAGCGACATTGTCGGTGTGATGTTTTGGTTGAACTGCACAAAACACTCTTAAAACAAAAGTGTTTTGTGCAGTGCAACAAAAGGTCGCAATAGCAACAAGGTAAAGTAGATAACCCTGTTTACACAGAGGTGCAAAGGAAACAATTACTGGTCAATAATGGTGGATGACACAGAAGCCCACAAAAAGAAGCATCTAACTTATCTAAATGGGAAAGAAAGCAAGACAATAGCATTTCTCAAATAGTGGCATTGATTCATATTGATAGACAGATTATATTAACAATAAAATTTGTTAAACATGGAATTTTCTTTTAACTGTGGCAGTGCTTCAATTTTCCAGTGGCATTATTAGATTAACAACAGCTAAAGAGTTGTATGGGACAGTGGATGCACAAGCACCATGCGCATCTACCGATGTATAAAGGGGTGATGCACAGTCTATTGCAACAAACAACCAAGGAGCATATTTGTGTTGGTCCCATTTTTGTTATCTTTAGACACCTTTCCCTATGTAAGGGTAGCAAATCTAGTCCTGCTCAAACTCTACAGCCTTGTCCCCCACCCACAGAAAGATCTATTGCTTACAGATGTGTTCTACGTTTGTCATTGTTTTCCCTTTTCGACCAACATAGGTGTTGGATAGCCAGTCTATACTACTTTCCCCCCTTCCTTTCCTCTTTGAACCATGTCCTAGATTCATGCTATACAACTTTCCCATTACTTTCCTATTTGATCCAACACCTAGATTCGAGTGCAGAAGCAAAAAAATTCCAAATGCAGCTAGAGCAATGTTCGTGGATTAAGTAAATTATACCTTAAGGTTCTCGGGGTGTAGCTCGTGGTGGGCGGCCGGAGGCCCATCTGCCCACACTATGTACGGCGGTGAGGAAGAAGGTGTCGGAGGCCCTCCCGCGCCGCCGCTGGCTGAAATAGAACAGCGGCGCCGGTAGTGGATTCCCTCCCTCGTCGACGACGACAGTGTTAAGCCTCCTTGCCTTCCCCGGCGGACGGGATCCTGCCGGCTCTTTGACCAGCAGTGAGGGTAGAGAGAGAGGAGAGGCCAACACAGTCTTTTAGATCTGGATAGGGTGAGAGAGTGCGTAGAGAGCAACTACAAGCGCTGAGGCTCCAGTGTGTATATATATAGTGGAGAGAGAGTGTGAAGAGAGCAAACCCTAGAAAACAAGCATCTGAGGCTGCAGCGTATATAGTTGGAGTGGTTTCCTTTTTCTCTCCATAAAAAATGTTTTAAATTGTGCATGAAATGGAACTCTTTATTTTAGCGTACTAGTGAAAAAAAATACTAGTAGGGAAAAGCTAATACGTGAAGAAAATTTAACGCTCGAAGGTGTCAACTCGCAATTAATGCTCCACGCCTCCCAGTCACACTTACTATCGTTCACGTGTGGTACATGACCCTCCGAAGTGAACAACAACTGAACCACACATGGTCAAAATATCGGAAAGGTGGGCTGCACCATCCTCCAATTTTAAATATTTTGGGCACTTGTATTCGGCCTAAGTCAGTGTGCCACCGTATGTACTAAGGGTTAAAGTGTGTGCTGGGCGTATTGAGAGTAATTGCCATGCCGTTTATTTGTAGGGTCACTTGCAAACTGTCAAACCCTATTCTCCTCTTATTTAATGGATGAGGTAAATCTTTTGCCTCCGTTTAAAAAAAATGAGAAATTCAATTTTAATTATTTTGTATGTACACTTTGCTCTCTTCCAACAATTTCGGGCACTTGTATTCGGCCTAAGTCAGTGTGCCACCGTATCTCATACTACTCAATACGCCCTCTCAGTCCAGGTTTTTACGCCATGTCATATATTTTTTGTCAAAGTTTGACCAAAAAATTTAACTACTCACTACTTTCCGGGTTATAGGGCATAAATTTGAAATCTCATCAACCAAGGCAGATGTATGATGAGTGGAGAAATGTAGTAAGTACTCCATCTCATAGTTTACAAAATTACTCAAACTTTAATCTGCATTAATTACAATATATTCATGGACGACCACTAAATGAGTAGGAATGGTTACATGCACTGGTTGGTTTCTTTTAATCTTTGCATGCATCAATTTAATGCACCTTGGAATGTGAACATATGGTGGAAAGAAGTGAAAATAAGACTGCTACGAAGAAAATGAGATGAGCCCAATAAACAAAGAAAAATTCAGAACCAACGTAATTAATACGGCCACTGGTTGTATGCACACATTTATTTTCTAGCACATTTCTTTATTTCATCAACGACATTTTGATACAGGGAAGTACATTCACCAATTTTTTACTAGGAGAGCAAGACCAAAGAAAACAACAACCACAATTAGACATTTTAAAAGATATCCAATTTCCATAACTGCTCCCACTAATTGTATTAATATCTTCTCTATGTCTTCATTGTTGATATGTGGCTTCTTGAGCTTCCACACTTCTTTCTTCTTCGATTCTAAAGAACTAGACGTTGCTTCACATCTAATATCATGTCTAGTCTCATCTCTAGCCTCTATACTAGCAAGGAGTGCACGAGCATCTACCAAATTTTGTACTATCAATAGATCGATGTATTCTTCTTCCCAAAACCAAAACTTGCATCCATCCTACACAGAAGTTTGAGTATAAGCTGCCGAACATGCGCTGAATAAGGGAGCAAAGCTGAATCAAAAGAAATACTACGCACCTTATCTTTTTCGCACTTGATGAACACCCATCCGGGATTTTATGGCGTGGTCGAAATGCGGTGCAGGACCTGCCGCGGGCAGCCATCGCACTTTATGAGCAGAAATGGTGAACCGACTAGCCGCTGGGCCAGGGCCGAGCCTGGACGGTGGCCGGCCGTGTCTTTGCCGGTGATCCACCAACGGGATAGATCCGAGCGGCTAGAGGCGGATTCAGTACCTGCACGCGATGTGGAGGCATTACCATTGTTGTGAGACCCGGTACCCGGACAATCCATGGCAAGGCGCAGTCGCAGGCGGCCGGAATGATCCAAATCCGGCAGTCGCGTGCGTCAAATCCCATGGGCGCAGATATACCGGGACGAGAGAGGCACAGATCTGGCCATCGTGTTGTGGCCGGCTGGGCTATAGTGCGAGGCAGCGACTGTGTCTCCGACAGACGTGCGTGTACCTCTTCTCTTCTTGTACGTACTCCATTTATCTCACTTCCTATGGCTTCCCACTCCTATTCATATTCTATGAACATGTGTGTGTGTGTGTGTGTGTGTGTGCGTGTGTGTGTGTCTGTGTGTTTTAACAGCGTGTGTGTGTTAGAGAGAGCGACACATCGACCTACTCCTACAAAGAGATGGTGTGTAGTACTATGATTTAGCCGCGAGAGTCGGTGCATCCTCTTGTTTCCGATCGTCCGGTCGAGACAGCTGCCACACCCGCTCCTGACCAGCCTGGCCCACACAAAGCCCCTCCATCGCCCGTGCGCGCTTCCCGCCCGAAACGGTCAGCTCCGCTCCAGAGAATCGGTGCCGCATTCATGCCCGGGCAGAGCGGACGCGACCTCTCACTGGCACATGCGTTGGGAGAAGAGGATTCGACGAAGAGTGATGGTTTCTTCGTCCGTCCAACTTACTGCCCGGTCTATGTGATTTGATGGCTCATTGGTCATTATTACTAAGGTGGTACGATCGTGCTGAGTCTCAGTTGTACTATACACTTTACTTTGGTGCATGACACGTGCATCGGATGCTGGATGTCCCATGTTTCAGCAAAAGGAGGTAGAGCGTCTCCACTCTTTACAATTTTCTCCCCTCTTACAGCAGAGGAGTGCGAAATCAGCGAAAACACGGCAGCTCAGTGATTACATGGCCCACCACACACTATCACCATATTTTTTGGGCACCGTGCGACACCTAACTCTTTAGTACATAGTACTATAATTTCTCAGCAAGATAAAATTGTACAATGCTATGAAGATTTCAGCTTCTGTTTCATGTATCTTGCGTCCAAGGTTGCCCCGTTGCAACATTCCATCAAATACAAAGGAGACTAACATGCATGCTATTGCATCTCAATGATTCACAGATCATAGCCAATATGTACTCCCTCCGTTCCAAAGTAAGTGTCAAAGTTGTACTAAAGTTGACACTTATTTTGGAACAAAGACAACTAAAGAAAAAAATGATCCAGGCTTTAATTTGCTGGCGACATCGAACCTTCTGAAGAAATGAAGTTTGCAACCCTTTGACCATCGGATCATTTTGTGCAGTTTCACTAAAATCGAGCTGAGCATCCCTGTGGCAAAGAAATTGAAGAAGTGTGATTAGAATAAGACTTGTGGGACTAGTTGATGAGACATAAACTCATCACAAATACAGTAGAAGCCAGTAGAGGTACGTGCGGGACAAAGAAGTAGAGAAATATCCACATGGAGCGATGTGGGCAGCTGGGGCAGTGGTGCAAGCCAGCTATAAAGGAAGTTGTACCTGAGGGATGTCGGGATGTAGCTAGAGGAGGGCGGCTAGAGGCGGCAACTACCCACGTCGCGGCAGTGAGCAAGGGACGAAGGCAACCGCACCGGCTTTGTGAGAGAGAATGGCGGGGACCCCTGATCGAGACACGCCGACAGTGGGTTTTCCTCGTCGGCGACGGCGACCGCTTCTACACAAAGCATCCACCCCTTCCCCCGACGGACATGATCCGCCCGGATGTGGGACTAGAGTTTTGGCCACAGTCATTTTGTGCGAGAGTGTGTGAAGAGAGCAACCCCAGCAAGCAACCGTGTAGGCTCCTGGCTATGTATATAGTGGAGCGGTTTCTTTTTCTCTCAACTGAAGAGAAAAAAAAACTACTCTACCATGTGGTTATTATATGGGCAAAGAGTATAGGCAGTAATAATGACTAATGAGCTGTCAAATCACGAGGCCCACCTTTCTCTATGTTTGACCGAGGAAGCAACCATCATTTCACTCCTCGTTGAATATCCATCCACTGCTACCTCTGCAAATAAATAAAAATCCGCTGCTACCTCTGCAACATGGTTAATAATATAGCCATGTCAATCACGACGTAGAAATATCATTCATTGATAGTACAACAGGGTTGGCTCTAAGGCTGGTGATTTTTTTTACTTTCTCTCTTTCTCTTTTTGTCTCACTTACTCATTTTATATAGGAGCATGTGTAGAGGATGGCTATTCCTTTCGATGGGACTTCTTCATGGGGTTTAAGACTAAGAAGCTCTGAATATTATTCCCGCAGCCCACCACTCTGAATCGTGCCATCTATGATACTCCCATTGCAACAATGAGGTCCACTAGGTCTAGCACATCCTGTAAGAAGAGACTGTCATGCAAAACATACATTCTTGTTGCCTTCTTTCCTCATACAGTACGTACTACTAGTAGTACTACTACTCGTTCCCCTATAAACCTTGCGCTTGGCATCTAAAAAATACTCTGTATTAACCTTGCGCTTGGCTCTTTGCCTCTTCAGGAAGTCCAGCAATGATGGTACTATAGTATATGGTTCTGGCTATCTGAGACCGAATGAATTGCTGCACGTCCACCACGTGGACGAGGGAGAGTTTGTACTACTATGTCCATTTCAATATGGACTACATACGGAGCAAAATGAGTGAATCTACACTCTAAAATATGTTTATATACATCAGTATTTGGAGTATGTACTAGTAGTTCATATTGAAATCTACTAAAAGACATATATTTCAAACAATATGATAATCTCTCTAACCAAGGTAGGGACGAAGAGTATACGTCTAACGGAGGGAGTAGTAAATTTTTCTCCTCGTCCTGCCAGCCACCGCGCGCGTGGGCGAGGGAGCGGGCGTAGGTGTAGTAAGCAAGCTTCTCCTCGTCCTGCGACTCTGCGAGCCACCGCGCCCATGCGCGGGGGAGAGGGCGTACTAAGCAAGCTTCTCCTCGTTCTCCGAGTTGACGGGACACATCAAAAGTAGTATAGAGCATCTCCTGTGTATAGAGCCTTGCCTCTAAGGTAGGCCCCACATGGTTTGCCTCTTTTTTTAAATAACGCGACAAGTCGTAATTTGCTTGTTCACCCATGGTACATGATCCTCCATCAAGTGGACAACCAGTACACGTGTCAAATTACCACGTGGGCTGCCTTTTCATACAGAAATGAGCTCCACCATGTACCCGCGCGGGTGTGGTTGGGAAAGAGACGGGAGTATGTGCGTCGTGCGTGCACCTCTTCTCTTCGTGCATGTCCCCCACCTACATGGGTGTGTGTGAGAGAGATACAAACCTAAGAGATGGTGTGTGCGTTCGTGAGTGTTTTTTGTTATGGGGGGGGGTTCGTGAATGTATTTGTGGGAATATATGTTGATGATATCTCAAACAAAAACGTGACACATGCAATGTGTGTGAAATAGAGGCCTATCTATATCATATATAGAGGGGGCAATCTACGAGAAGAGAGGGAGGGGTCATATATATCGATAGAGTCGAAGAGAGGATCAAGTGTGTGGGTGTGAGATCAATGAAGAGAGCCATCGAAATTGTGTGTGTGCACGTCAAAGATATAGGCCGACTGACCTACCGGAACGTCAGAGGGCAGAGGGCAAGTTTGTGTGTGGCAGGGAGACATGACTAGAGCACTCGATGTATCGGTGTGTGGGGGGTGGGAGGCAGAGACCTAACTAGAGAGGTAGATCGACTCGTATATGTGTTGAGAAGAGGAGAGACCTAGCTATGTCTTGAGGGAGATCGGTCGACATCCATACATAAGTGAAGGATGGGACATAGGTTGGGACAGAGAGAGAGAGAGAGAGAGAGAGAGGTAGAGTGCCGGAGGGGTGGTGGAGTTGCTTCTCGGAGATGGTGGGGGAGGCCTACTAGACAAAGTGAGGGTACAACTGCAATATCAAGGAGAGAGGGGATGTGTTTCTATGTGTGCATGTGCGTGATAGATGTGTCGGGAGGCATGCATGGATGATGAAGGGGGACCATATGTGTTTGGTAAGCAGACCTAACTAGATCGGTAGATCAATTGTTGTGTGTCGGAGGAAGGGAGAGACATAACTAATGAGGTAGATCGATCGGCGCGTGGGGAAAACAAGTTATAAATGACCTAGCTAGCTATATGTATAGTGGGAGATCGGTTGGTGTACAACCATTTGTTAGAGGCAAATAAGGCCTAGAGAGACGGATAGAGAGAGAGGGATGGAGCTAGGAGGTGGTGCGAGAGGCCTACTAGATAGGGGGGAGGAGTGTGTGATTCTGAGATCGATGAAAAGAGGGGTGAGAGTTAACACGTGTGTGGGACCGTCTGAGAGACATGAGGCATGGACAGAGAAAGGAGGAGATGGAAAGTGTGTGTGTGTATGTGGTAGGCAGACATCGCTAGAGAGGTTTATCGATCGGTGTGTGTCTGAAAGAAGGAGTTGTGGTGACCGTAGGAGAATGACCTAAAGAAAAAAATGAATGTGCACGATGGACAGAATGCTGAGGGAGGGGGAGGGCGTGTGCATGCGCAAGAGAAAGTTAGTGCTAGCTACAAAGGTTAGAGGATATGTGTCGATGATATCTCAAACAAAAATGTGACACATGCAATGTGTGTAAAATAGAGGCCTATCTATATCATATATAGAGGGGGTGATCCACGAGAAGAGAGGGAGGGGTCATAGATATCGATAGAGTCGCAGAGAGGATCAAGTGTGTGGGTCCAAGATCGATGAAGAGAGCCATCGAAATTGTGTGTGTGCACGTCAAAGATATAGGGCGACTGACCTACCGGAATGTCAGAGGGCAGAGGGCAAGTTTGTGTGTGGCAGGGAGACATGACTAGAGCGCTCGATGTATCGGTGTGTGGGGGGGAGGGGGGAGGCAGAGACCTAATTAGAGAGGTAGATCGACTCGTATATGTGTTGAGAAGGAGAGACCTAGCTATGTCTTGAGGGAGATCGGTCGACATCCATACATAAGTGAAGGACGGGAAATAGGTTGGGACACACACACACACACAGAGAGAGAGAGAGAGAGAGAGAGAGAGAGGTAGAGTGCCGGAGGGGTGGTGGAGTTGCTTCTCAGAGATGGTGGGAGAGGCCTACTAGACAAACTGAGGGTACAACTACAATATCAAGAAGAGAGGGGATGTGTTTCTGTGTGTGCGTGTGTGTGATAGATGTGTCGGGAGGCATGCATGGATGATGAAGGGGGGCCATATTTGTTTGGTAAGCTGACCTAACTAGATCAGTAGATTAATTGTTGTGTGTCAGAGGAAGGGAGAGACATAACTAATGAGGTAGATCGATCGGCGCGTGGGGAAAATGAGTTATAAACGACCTAGCTAGCTATATGTATAGTGGGAAATTGGTCGGTGTACATCCATTTGTTAGAGGGAAATAAGGCCCAGAGAGACGGATAGGGGGGGGGGGGGGGGGGGGGGGGGGGGGGGGGGGGGGGGGGGGGGGGGGGGGGGGGGGGGGGGGGGGGGGGGGGGGGGGGGGGGGGGGGGGGGGGGGGGGGGGGGGGGGGGGGGGGGGGGGGGGGGGGGGGGGGGGGGGGGGGGGGGGGGGGGGGGGGGGGGGGGGGGGGGGGGGGGGGGGGGGGGGGGGGGGGGGGGGGGGGGGGGGGGGGGGGGGGGGGGGGGGGGGGGGCACGTGTGTGGGACTATATGAGAGACATGAGGCATGGACAGAGAAAGGAGGAGATGGAAAGTGTGTGTGTGTATGTGGTAGGCAGACATCGCTAGAGAGGTTTATCGATCGGTGTGTCCGAAAGGAGTTGTGGAGACCATGGGAGAACGACCTAAATAAAAAAATGAATGTGCGCGATGGATAGAATGCTGAGGGAGGTGCAGGGCGTGTGCATGCACGAGAGAAAGTTAGTGCTAGCTACAAAGGTTAGAGGATTATGTGGGTGTAAGAGACTAACAAAGATCATCAAACGGGACTAGACTCTCTTGTGTAGTGCGAATTGATTTCTTTTTGGTTTTTTCGTCGAGGGAAGTGCGAATTGATTTGGTACAGTACACGTTAGGCTTCTCCGGAAATTTCAACCCACACCTTGTTATCCCAAAATTTTAAGATATCTCTTTGTCTCGTTGTGCTCCTAAAATTCCCTCCATCTCAACCCGCGCCATGCTATCCCAAAATTACAACGCGCGCGAAAACTCCCACCTCCTGTGAAACCCCGATACGCGAAATTCCTGTGATACCCCTAAACCGAAAGAAAGACCTAGTTCAAATCGGTGGGGCTACTTTCGTAACTTACCCCACATTTCGGACAAGCGCGTCCCTAAGCCATGGTTCCCCCCTCCCATCCCCTCCGTCCCTCCATTCGTACACCGAGGCCGCAAAGCCCCACACCCTCCTCCGTCCACCACCCAGCCGGAGCCTCATCCCCGACGACATCATCCACAGCAACACCTCGACGTCCCTCATCCACCGCACCGGATGAGGATCCGTCATCGATCTCGTCATCCCGCCGGTTCAGCCACCCCGTCCTCCACCTCCAAGGAGCTGCCTCGACATTCGCCTCGTCTTTCGCGCCACCTCCATTCCCACAGCGCCGTCTTCACTTGCACCACCGAAAGAGCAGCACCATCATCGATTCCTCGGATGAATCTGATGTCTACTATACAACCTTCTTCTTGTAGACTCGTGTTGGGCCTCCAAGCGCAGAGTTTTGTAGGACAGTAACAAATTTCCCTCAAGTGGATGACCTAAGGTTTATCAATCCGTGGGAGGTGTAGGGGGGGGGATGGTCTCTCTCAAACAACCCTGCAACCAAATAACAAAGAGTCTCTTGTGTCTCGAACACACCCAATACAATGGTAAATTGTATAGGTTCACTAGTTCGGCGAAGAGATGGTGATACAAGTGTAATATGGATGGTAGATATAGGTTTTTGTAATCTGAAAATATAAAAACAACAAGGTAACTAGTAACAAAAGTGCACAAAAACGGTATTTCAATGCTTGAAAACAAGGCCTAGGGTTCATACTTTCACTAGTGCAAGTTCTCTCAACAATGATAACATAATTAGATCATATAACAATCCCTCAACATGCAACAAAGAATCACTCCAAAGTTTCTATCGGAGAACGTAGGACGAAAACATGCATCAACCCCTATGCATATATTACCCCAATGTCACCTCGGGAACCCTTGTGGTTGCCTCGGGACTCCTCTCAAATATCTTTTCATTCCAGTATTTTTTATATTTTCCAAAAATATTCTTCGTAAATTTTCAGCTCATTCCGAGAACTTCTATTTCTGCACAAAAAATGACACCACGGTAGTTCTGCTGAAAACAGCGTCAGTCCGGGTTAGTTCTAATAAGGGGGGGGGGGGGGGGGGGGGGGGGGGGGGGGGGGGGGGGGGGGGGGGGGGGGGGGGGGGGGGGGGGGGGGGGGGGGGGGGGGGGGGGGGGGGGGGGGGGGGGGGGGGGGGGGGGGGGGGGGGGGGGGGGGGGGGGGGGGGGGGGGGGGGGGGGGGGGGGGGGGGGGGGGGGGGGGGGGGGGGGGGGGGGGGGGGGGGGGGGGGGGGGGGGGGGGGGGGGGGGGGGGGGGGGGGGGGGGGGGGGGGGGGGGGGGGGGGGGGGGGGGGGGGGGGGGGGGGGGGGGGGGGGGGGGGGGGGGGGGGGGGGGGGGGGGGGGGGGGGGGGGGGGGGGGGGGGGGGGGGGGGGGGGGGGGGGGGGGGGGGGGGGGGGGGGGGGGGGGGGGGGGGGGGGGGGGGGGGGGGGGGGGGGGGGGGGGGGGGGGGGGGGGGGGGGGGGGGGGGGGGGGGGGGGGGGGGGGGGGGGGGGGGGGGGGGGGGGGGGGGGGGGGGGGGGGGGGGGGGGGGGGGGGGGGGGGGGGGGGGGGGGGGGGGGGGGGGGGGGGGGGGGGGGGGGGGGGGGGGGGGGGGGGGGGGGGGGGGGGGGGGGGGGGGGGGGGGGGGGGGGGGGGGGGGGGGGGGGGGGGGGGGGGGGGGGGGGGGGGGGGGGGGGGGGGGGGGGGGGGGGGGGGGGGGGGGGGGGGGGGGGGGGGGGGGGATGGCCATATATGCTTAGATCTTTCCCCACCACATGATGCTTGCCAACTAAAGAATAGGTTGGAATAAGAAATTGACTCAAAAAATAAAATTAAAAGATAGGCTCTTCGCAGAGGGAAGCAGGGATTTGCAGAGGTGCCAGAGCTCGAAGCTTTTAAAACAGAGATGAACATAATTTTGAGAGGTATGCTTTCATTGTCAACATAACAACCAAGAGTTCTCACTATCTTCCATGCTAGATACATTATAGGCGGTTCCCAAACAGAATGGTAAAGTTTTTACTCCCCCTCAACCAACAAGCACACTCCACGGCTGGTCCGAAACAACGGGTACCGTCCATACAAACAACAGTCCTGGGGGAGTTTTGTTTGATATTATCTTGATTTGACTTTGAGCACGGGAGTGGGCATCCCAATTAGCAACAACTTTCTCGTGAATGACAAGTGAATCAACACTCATCGTGAGAATAACCCACCTAGCATGGAAGATACTGACAGCCCCTAGTCGCTACATGAGCGATTCGGGCATACAAAATAGATAATTATTTGAAGGTTTAGAGTTTGGCACATTCAAATTTACTTGGAATAGCAGGTAAATACCGCATATAGGTAGATGTGGTGGACACTCATGGAGGAAACTTGGTTCAAGGATTTTGGATACACAAGCAGTATTCCCGCTTAGTACAGAGATTTTGGCTAGCAAAAGATTCTAAATAGCAAGCACCACATGTTGGAGGATCCATAACAATATAACTTCTATACAAATATACCCAAACATAACTCATTACGTTGTCTTCCTTGTCCAACTTCAACTAATTTGCTCAAGTTTGAAAATAATTAATGGGGCTCACAATCATAGAAGATGTCCAAGATAGTATATTTATATGTGAAATCTCTCTTCCTTAAATATTCTTCATGAATTGTTCAAGTGACCAATACTATGTTTGCTAACTTTCAATAAATTTACCACCTCTACCTCTTATATGTGAAGTCATTACTCCCCATGAGATAAGCATATGAAACATATATAATTTCAGATTTATGATATTCAATTCATTCAACCATTTACTCATAGGATATAAGTGAAGCACGAGAGTAAATGACAAACTACTCCAAAAAGATATAAGTGAAGATCAATGAGTAGTCAAATAATTAAGTAGCTATGTGAAGACTCTCTCTCATAAAGAAAATTTAGATCTTAAGTACTTTATTCAAACAGAAAGCAAAAAAAAATGACATTCTAAAAATAGCACACATCGTGTGAAGAAGCAAAAACTTAGGCTCAACCGATACTAACCGATAATTCTTGATGAAGAAAGGTGGGATGCCTACCGGGGCATCCCCAAGCTTAGATGCTTGAGATTTTTTGAAATATTATATTGGGATGCCTTGGGCATCCCCAAGCATGAGCTTTTGTGTCTCCTTAATTCCTTTTATATCACGGTTTCCCGGAATCTTAAAAACTTCATGCACATAAAACTCAACAAGAACTCGTGAGAAAAGTTAGTATAAATCAAATGCAAAACCTTATCATTCTCTACTGTAGCAAATCACTAAAATTATTATTTAACATTGCATACTAAATGCCTCTGCATATTAAATACTCCTATCCTCAAATAGAATCATTAAACAAGCAAACATATGCAAACAATGCAAACATAACAGCAATCTGTCAAAACAGGACAGTCTATAAAGAGTGCAATTTTACTCATACTTCCCTAACTCCAAAAATTCTGAACAATTACAACACTGTAGAAAATTTGTTATTTCTCAACGTGTAAAAATTACAAGATTTTACCACATTCTGACTTTCCATAAGAATTCAGACAATGATAGAAAACTTTCTATTTTCAAAACAGCAACATATAGACTTGCAAAATAAGCATGGTAAAGGCTATACTTGACATTTTAATTGAAATACAAGGTACAAAACATTACTCTAAATAACAGCAAACAAATCCTAATAAAATAAAATGATGCTCCAAGCAAAACACATATCATGTGGTGAATAAAAATATAGCCTCAAGTAAATTTACCGATGGATTGAAGACGAAAGAGGGGATGCCATGCGGGGCATCCCCAAGCTTTGATGCTTGGTTGTCCTTAAATATTACCTTGGGGTGCCTTAGGCATCTCCAAGCTTAGGCTCTTGCCACTACTTATTCCATAGTCCATCAAATCTTTACCCAAAACTTGAAAACTTCACAATATAAAACTCAACAGAAAACTCATAAGCTCCGTTAGTATAACAAAATAAATCATTCACTTTGGTACTGTCAAGACAAGATTCATAATTTTCCTCACAAGATGCCTACTGTATCCTATCATTTCTACAACTTATATTAAGCAGTATAAGCCATAGAAACTAGAAAACAAGCAAACTATGCATCGAAAACAGAATCTGTCAAAAACAGAACAGTCTGTGAAGATCTGAATTGAAATCATACTTCTGTAACTCCAAAAATTCTAAAAAATTAGGACAACGTAGAAAATTTGTATATAAATCTTCTATCAAAAATTCAGAGTTTTTCCACATTCCAGTAAAATATAGGAATTTCTGTACTGGACGCAAAAGTTTCTGTTTTTGCACAGAATCAAATCAACTATCAACCACACTATCCCAAAGGCTTTACTTGGCACTTTATTAAAAAAAACTATAAAACATGATTACTACAGTAGCTTAATCATGTTAACACACAAAAACAGTAGGTAAAAGTGTTGGATTGTCTCCCAACAAGCGCTTTTCTTTAATGCCTTTTTAGCTAGGCATGATGATATCAATGATGCTCATATAAAAGATAAGAATTGAAACATAACGGGAGCATCATGAAGCATATGACTAGCACATTTAAGTCTAACCCACTTCCTATGCATAGGGATTTTGTGAGCAAACAATTTATGGGAACAAGAATCAACTAGCATAGGAAGGTAAAACAAGCAAAACTTCAAGATTTTCAACACATAGAGGGGAAACTTGATATTATTGCAATATGTAGAAGCATGTGTTCCTCTCTCATAACAATTTTCAGTAGCATCATGAATGAATTCAAGAATATAACCATCACATAAAGCATTACTTTCATGATCCATAAGCATAGAAATTTTACTACTCTCCACATAAGCAAAACTCTTCTCATTCAGAATAGTGGGAGTATCATAAGAAACTCGAATACTATAAATTGTTTCCACATTAAAAGAATAATGTTTAGAAAAAGGGTAATCATAATTATGACAAGATTTATAAATATAATCATCACTATTTTTTATAACATAAGTGTCATCACAATAATCATCATAAGTAGCAACTTTGTTCTCATCATAATCAATTGAAACCTCTTCCAAGATAGTGGAATCATTACTAAATAAGGTCATGACCTCTCCAAATCCACTTTATCATTATAATAAGATTCAACACCCTCCAAAATAGTGGGATAATTATTATCTAAAGTTGACACTCTTTCGAACCCACTTTCATAAATATTATAATCATCATATATAGGAGGCATGCTATCATCATAATAAATTTGCACATCAAAACTTGGGAGACTAAAAATATCATCTTCATCAAACATAGCATCCCCAAGCTTGTAGCTTTGCATATCATTAGCATCATGGATATTCAAAGAATTCACACTAACAATATTGCAATCATGCTCATCATTCAAAGATTTAGTGCCAAACATTTTATTAACTTCTTCTTATAACACTTGAGCACAATTTTCTTTTCCATCATTTTCACGAAAGACATTAAAAAGATGAAGCATATGAGGCAACCTTAATTCCATTTTTTTGTAATTTTTCTTTTATAGACTAAACTAGTGATAAAACAAGAAACTAAAAGATTCAATTGCAAGATCTAAAGATATACCTTCAAGCACTCACCTCCCCGGCAACGGCGCCGGAAAAGAGTTTCGTTGACGGGATGTGAGTGCCGCTTACCTAGCCTCCCCGGCAACAGCGCCAGAAAAGAGCTTGATGTCTACTACGCAACCTCCTTCTTGTAGACTCGTGTTGGGCCTCCAAGCACAGAGTTTTGTAGGACAGTAGCAAATTTTCCTCAAGTGGATGACCTAAGGTTTATCAATCCATGGGAGGCGTAGGATGAAGATGGTCTCTCTCAAATAACCCTGCAACCAAATAACAAAGAGTCTCTTGTGTCCCCAACACACCCAATACAATGGTAAATTGTATAGGTGCACTAGTTCGGCGAAGAGATGGTGATACAAGTGTAATATGGATGGTAGATATAGGTTTTTGTAAGCTGAAAATATAAAAACAGCAAGGTAACTAGTAACAAAAGTGAACAAAAATGGTATTTCAATGCTTGAAAACAAGGCCTAGGTTTCATACTTTCACTAGTGCAAGTTCTCTCAACAATGATAACATAATTAGATCATATAACAATCCCTCAACGTGCAACAAAGAATCACTCCAAAGTTTCTATCGGAGAGCGTAGGACGAAAACATGCATCAACCCCTATGCATAGATTACCCCAATGTCACCTCGGGAATCCGCGAGTTGAGTGCCAAAACGTACATCAAGTGAATCAATAGAACATCCCATTGTCACCACAGATATCCCATCACAAGACATACATCAAGTGTTCTCAAATCCAATACTCAATCCAACATAACGAAACCTCAAAGAGCAAGACTCAATTCATCATAAGAAGGTAGAGGGAGAGAAACACCATATGATCCAACTATAGTAACAAAGCTCGCGGTACATCAAGATCGTGCCATATCAAGAACACTAGAGAGAGAGAGAGATCAAACACATAGCTACTGGTACACACCCTCAGCCCCGAGGGTGAACTACTCCCTCCTCGTCATGGAGACCGCCGGGATGATGAAGATGGCCACCGGTGATGGTTTCCCCCTGCGGTAGGGTGCCGGAACGGGCTCCCGATTGGTTTTCGATGGCTACAGAGGCTTGCAGCGGCGAAACTTCTGATCTAGGTTTATTTCTGAGGTTTTTGGGATTTATAGGAGGTGTTGGCTTCGGGGACAAGTCAAGGGGGCCCACGAGGCGACGACAAGGCAGTGGGACGCGCCCTAGGGGGGCACCCTCCACCCTTGTGGTTGTCTCGGGACTCCTCTCCGATATCTTTTTGTTCCAGTATTTTTTATATTTTCCAAAAATATTCTTCGTAAATTTTTAGCTCATTCCGAGAACTTTTATTTCTGCACAAAAAATGACACCACGGTAGTTCTGCTGGAAACAGCGTCAGTCCGGGTTAGTTCTAATAAAATCATACCAAAACCATATAAAATTGTTGTAAACATGGCATGAATACTTCATAAATTATAGATACGTTGGAGACATATCAGAATCTGAGGTCTAATCGGCGCCACCAAAGAGGTTCTACACTAATCGCTGTATTTTCTTCTTGATTCGATCTCACGGTGCTGCCGGCGCTCGGTCCCGAGCCGCCATGGCGCAGCTACATCTACGGCGACGGCGCCAGCCTATTCCTCCATGGTGTCGCTCCCTCGACGGCGATGTCCACATCAGTCATAGCGGCTGCTGCTGCTTCGGCTCTCGCTGGCCCTGCTGTTGCTGCTTTGGCTCTTGCTCGCGCTGCTGCTCTGCTCTTGCTCTCGGTCCCCTGCCAGGTCTCTTCTGGCTCTTGCTCGCGCTGCTGCTCTTGCTCTTGCTATCGGTCCCCTGCCTGGTCTGCTCTAGCTCTTGCTCGTGTTGTTGCTCTTGCTCTTGCCCTCGGTCCCCTGCCTGGTCTGCTCTGGCTCTTGCTCGCACTGCTGCTCTTGCTCTTGCTCTTGCTCTTGCTTGTGATGCAGGTCTACTCTTGCTCGCGTTGCTGCTGCACGAGCAGCAGCTTCGACTCTTGCTCGAGCTCCTGCTGCTGCTACCCGACATGCTGCTACACGACCAGCTGCCCCGGCTCTTGCGCGCATTGCTGCTCTGGGCGCTGCTGCTGCTCTGCCCCGGCTGCTCTCTGGTAGTACGGTCCCTGCTAGAGTGGCTACCGATTTAGATCACTGCTACTCTGCGACTAGTGCTCGAGAGGCCAAAACTATTAGTGCACTGCTTTTCTGCTACTAGTGCATTCAGTTTCGACAGCAAAATTCAGTTTCGACAATAAAATTCAGTTTTGACAGTTAAATTCAGTTTCGACAGTTAAATTCAGTTTCGACAGTTAAGTTCAGAGATGAGCTGCTGATTTTTTTTACATCTAGCACTTTTTGGTTATGTATTTTACATCATCTATTGGAGATGCTATTAGAATACCACTTCAGGTTAATGGTGTCTCTCTTGTCCTGCTTCAGCCTCGCCGTTGTACACCTCACCGGAGCTGCTCCAACGGCGAAACCCTCCATCACAGCAGAGCAGTACCCTTGGCTCCATCTCCAGGCACCTAAGATCTTCTTCCCCTCCTCCGATTGCCACATTAGTCGCAGCATCCTCAGCGACCAACCCAATGATGCTGAGATCGACATGGCTTCGCCCAAGAGGTTGTACACTTGTTGCATCGCTTTTTTACTCTACATGTTATATATATTGTCCACTGAGCACACATAGTAACGTGAAATACGATTAGTTTCTCTATATAACAAGCGGTGAGGTACCGGGCAACTTAGCTATCCATGATGGACTCTCTCAAAAGCCATCATTATTTATTTCTGTGCGTTTGAGCTATGCATGTGTAGATGAGCCTGGGAGTTGAGTTAGTAGGGCAGTGGCCTGGGTCCAAAGTAGTACAAGTAGCACAAAACATTTTTGGAGTGTAGGCTTTTGCCTGTTCAAGCCCACCTACTAGAATTGCCAGTGGTTGAAAGGAAAAGTGAAGGAAAAACATAGGAATTGGAAAGTTTCCTATGGTACTACTATTCATGCATTTGGTTCAAAGGAATGGAGCAAAGGAAAACTGTAGGATTTGTTCCTTTAGTGTCTCTTTCAAAGAAAAACAGTAGGAATTTTAATATCTACTTGGCCCTCCTTTTCAAATTCCTATTCATGAAGAACAAGACTAAGTGATAGTAGAATAATAGCATTATAACTGTACATTTTCTTGTGGTTTGACTTAATTTGACCATGCTTCTTTGCATTCCTGTGACCTTCCAATTCCTGTGAACCAAACACCCAGGTTGACAGAAATCCTGTGATTTTAAATTCTCTGTTTTGCACATGCATTTCTATCCTATTGTTGTGTATTTCCTATCCCTGCGTTGTTAGAATCCTCCAATTCAAACGAGCCTTACAGAATTACTTCTCTTACAGATAGTTGTCAAAGAAAACCTTGTGTGGTTTGTCCCGCTCCTACCGCGCCATCGTCCACCCCAGCTCAGCTGCTCCAATGACAGAAGGGTCCACGACAGTAGGGATCCGCCCTCCAGACTGTCTTTCACCGTCTCAGATCTTCTTCCCCGCCGTTGGCAGCCACGACAACTGCATTACCATCATCAACTGAGCAGATGACCTTGAGGACTACACGGGTCCACAAGAGAGGTCGCACTCTTTCGTGTCTTCTTATGTTATGCATCGCTTAATATTACATGCTACTTTTATCGTCCTGTTCACCGATTAGACTCTGAGTCAGCTCCAAACTAATGCTCAAACTTGAGTTTTTAAATGGTTGTGGAGTACATATCGGGGCCGCAATCAATAGTATCTGTCTACTATCTGGTTAATCTCTGGTGTCTACTATGAGTTTCATGTTGGGTGGGAAACAAACAGTAAAGAAGCCATTATCTGTATTTTTTAACTGAAGCCATTATCTGCGTGCTACCATTGGTTTTGGGTCTAACCACAGGTTGCTACCATCACTCTGGATTTTTGCATGCACTCCTTACATAATCTCACTATGTTTTATTCCTATGCATGTCAGTTATTGTACACAATGGAACTGAACATGTAGAGCAAAAGCGACGAGCCTTGCATGCAATAAAATTTCATGCAGACATCGCTCCATGGTGGGCGCAAAGGCAGCCCCTCCACCCATTTTAGATTGTAATCAAGAGGAAGATAACTGTTCTGACGGGGATTCAGAAGGAGCAGACCACTCCTATTTAGCCCCTAAGGTCTTCGCTCTAACTTGGCATGCTGATGTTGGTCATATCATGCATATGATCCATTGCATTGCTTACTTTATACATCAAATATGTCATCTGCTTAGTTTAGACATGCTTTGTGTGAATGCCATCTGTTTAGTTTCCATATCGTATATGTGAATTATGCAACGCCATCTTTAGTCAGGCATCATATATGTGAATTTTGCAATGCCATCCTGCTTAGCCAGTCATCTTATATGTGAATTATATCACGCCATCCTTTTTTTATTACATATTACATTTGTCAACAATGTTAGTACATTCAACTACTCTTCGTGTGCATCAGCCATTTGGCACGGTGATGGAAAAATCTGGAGTGACAACAAGGTCTTCAGAGTAGACAATGCTATCTGACGAAGCGCATATCTCGCTAGTTACGGATAGCTCCTCAGAGGAGGATTTAGAGACAGATGACCAGTCCTATCCCCCCCCCCCCGAGGTGTATGCTCTAACTTGGCAGGGTTATGTTGCTCATATCATGCGTATGTTGTGTTGCATTGCTATGTCATTTGCTTAGTTTAGACATGCTTTGTGTGAATGCCACCTGTTTAGTGTCTAATTACCATATATATGAATTATGCAATGCCATCTTGTTGCAAGACATTATATATGTGAATTATGCAATGCTATCTTGTTGCAAGGCATTATATATGTGAATTATGCAATGCCATGCTATTTAGCCAATCATCCTATATGTGCATTATGTCATGCTATCCTTTTTTGTATTACGTATTCTATTTGTCAACAACGTTTGTATATTCAACTACTCTTCCTGTGCATCAGCCATTTGAAGCGGTGATGGAAGTATCTAGAGTGAAAACAAGGTCTTCAGAGCAGATAATGCATGCTACATGCTGAAGCAGACATCTTTCTGGTTACAGATAGCTCCTCAGAGGAGGATTCAGAGACAGATGACCTGTCCTATTTCCCCCCTGAGGTCTATGCTCAAACTTGGCAGGGTTATATTACTCATATCATGCATATGTTGTCTTGCATTGCTTAGTTTTTACATCATATACACAATATTGAATGCCATCTACTTAGTTCAGACATCATATATGCGATTGCCATCTGCTTACTTGCTTAGTATATAAATCATATATTTGAATTATATCATGCCATCATGTTTACATAGATAGCATCTATCTGAATTATGGCATGCCAAACCATTTAATAAAGACATCATATAGTTATATCATCTCATACTGTTTAGTGTTTACAGTCATCATATTTTGAATTATGTCATTCTATCCATGAATTATATCATGCCATCATGTTTCCATAGGCGGCATGTATGTGAATTATGGCATGCCAACCTATTTAATAAACACATCATATAGTTATATCATGTCATCCTAATAAACACATCATATAGTCCTATTTTGAATTATGTCTTTCTATCCTGCTTAGTTAGCCATCATATATCTGAAATTGTGTCATGCTATCCTGTTTAGTTAGCCATCATATATGTGAAATTGTGTCATGCTATCCTGTTTGGTTAGACAACATAAATGTGAATTATTTCATGCCCTCTTTTATTCCCCACTATCCATTGCACCTGTCTATCATACAATGTCTGTACATTCAATTACTTTTCTTGTTTATCAGCCATTTGAATTGGAGGGGGTGATGGAAGTATCTAAGGGAGTAACAACACGGTCTTCATAAAAGACAGTGCTACCAGTCGATGCAGATAGAACCATGGTTGTACTTGCCCAAGAACCAGTCCCACCACATATAACCCAGACTTTTGCAGATTGTACCCCTACCCAGTTGGACAGAGAACCAGCTACACCCCTTCTAACCCCAACCCCAGCAGATAGTAACCCAGTTCCAGTTGACACAGCACTGTCTCCACCACAGAGCATCCAAACACGAGCAGTTAGTAAGGCAACAGCAGTGCCCAAAGCACGAGGACCACCACTCCGAACCCCAACTCAACGCTTAAAGCAGAAGAAGAATTGTTCTCAGGTCAGGTTCTGTAGCTATGGTTCCTACTCCTTTGCTCTTACATCACTGTATTTACTCATACCAACTATTTTCAAATTTGAAGGATGGAATTGAAACTCCAATGGCGCAACAGGTATGTTTTAAACCTGTTTCTTTAACTGGCTTGCTGTTGTAACTTGCTATATGTTGATTTCAGTTTCAATTGAATAAACAGTTATGTTCTCATGTCATGCACATTACAAGTGTTGTTATTGCTGTGTAGTTTACCACATTTATATTCTATCTATGCTGCTCTGTCTTAAATAGATATTATTTGAACTTTGTCTCTATCTTGATTTGGCAACAAAAACTAGAATGATATAGACCATAAAGTGACCATGGTACATATATATATGTTTGTTTCATGCTGTTATCCTGCCCACTTTACTATTGAACTGATTTACCAAAATGAGTTTCATATACGACATGGTAAACTTGTGATGTGTCTGCTTGTTTCTCTTTTAGAATGCGGACAAAATATTGGAGAAGAGTACCCCGTTATGCAATGGTAAAGGAATTAATGCAGATAAGGTTCAGGATAGTGAGACATCCTCGTTGTTCTCCAAGAAAGCTGATAAAAACTATCTTCACGACAGTGAGACAACCCCAAAGTCATGTCTTGATGTAGTGTTCGAGTTACTAGCCACTACTGCTGGCACAAGCTCTCCGAACTCGCTGCCTGAATCAGTTCGCCTTCTTGAGTCTCAACTTCAAGTTGAAAGACATCGATCAGATGTGCTGTGACACGAAGCCGAAGGACTGAGGAAGTCCCTGCAGAATTCAGATGCATACTTTCAGGTGCAACAGCAAGCGCTGGAGGATTTAAGCGCCAAAGAAGAGAAATTTAATAAGCTTACTAAGCATCTTGCCAGCATGCTGGGTACCCAGGATATTGTTTCTTGAGCTCTTCTGAAGTGGTTTCAGTTTTGGACTTGTTTCGCTATGGCGTTTATTTGCATTGGTCGCCAACTTTGACAACCAGTGTATGTGATATGCTGTTTTGTTCCCTATATTTGCACTGGTGGCGAACTTTGATGCCCAGTGGATGTAATATGTGTAATAGACGTAATAGCCTAGCGTTAGTTGCTTGCTTATTTATTTTCTTATTGTCTTGTTTAGTTGTTTGCTTGTAGTCACTGCAATTCTTTTTTCGAATTTTTCTAGTGGCCACAATAACCTATTTTTTATAACTAGGCCACAATAGCCATGGGCAACCTATGAACCATTGTAACCATGGTCCTGCTACCTGCTGTAGTGACCATGGGCCTCCTACGGGCCGTAGGATCCATGGGCCTTCGACGGGCCTATAATCAATGGGCCTTCTATGAGCCGTATGATCGATTAGCAAAACATGGGTCATACTATTCGTGGACCAATAATGGTCCGCAAAATGGGTCGTAAACGGGCTAGAGTGGAAATCGTGTGTTTATGGCCCGACCATAATGGGCCGTTAATAGGCCAAAATGTATAATGGGCTTAATTCTATCGACCGGCATCACGGGTCGTTAATGGGCCATATTTGATGACGCTATGGAAACAACCCAACGGGCTAACGGGCCACAAACGGGCCGACTGTAACCACGGGCTGAATTTGGCCCATAAGCGGAACATGCCAGTAATGGACCGTAAGTAACCGAATGCTGGAAATGAGCCCAAGAATAAATGGGCCCTTAGAAGGCTGAAAGGTAACACGGGCTGGAAACGACCCAACGGAATAATGGGCCGTTAATGGGTGTAAAGCGATACACTGTTCATTATGGGCCAGTTTCACCACGGGCCTTTAATGGGCCCAGAGTTACAAAGGGCCTCGTATGGGCCGAAAGACGTCATGGGCCATACATGGGCCGGAAGTTACAACGGGCTGGAATCATATTGGACGACCCAGATGACGCTACTGGGCCCGATTCGGATAGGCCATAACGGGCCATGAGTTAGCGGGCTGCAAATGGGCAATATGCGAACAGGCCGTTAACAGGCTTTCCATGGGCCGGCCCGCTACCTTTTGACCAAGTCAAACGGGCTGGCCCTTTCACCTGAATGGGCCTCTGTTGGGCCATGCCATGTGTCGACATATCATAGGCGCCTCCTGTCCAATGAGTGGATGACATCTGTGCCAACACTGAGCCGACACGTGGTTTCTCTGGCCATTGAGGATTTTACACGTGGAAAATCCCCATTGATCCGGGCTGTTAACGGGTTATCGGATCCAAACTGGAACCCGATAGCTTAACGGTGACCCGTTACGGTGGATGCCACATGCCGGTTACCTTTGACGAAAGCACTTCCATGACGCGCCATTTATCGTCATGGAAGTGGACACTTCCGTGATGATAATTTTGGTATTGTCATGAAACACTTCTACGATAGCACAGGTATGACTATCTTGATTCTGTCATAAAACCATCATGGATGTACATGCATGACAGAAAATGTGACCTACTGTGACAAACACGTATCATCACAGAAGTGTTTTTTTTTGTAGTGAATAGATACAAACCGCCAGGGGTAGCGCAGTAAATTCACCGCACCGCACTCCTTATAAATACAAAGCCCCTGCGGTCATTAATTCTTCTACTCCTGTCGCTCTCACCCTTGCAACCCTAGCACCGTCGCTAACTTCATCATCACCGGAGAAGAAGTGCTTAGCTGCCGTGACATCCTCGGCGTCGTACTCACGCTGGCCGTGGACATCTTCGCTCCGCCGCTACCGTAGCTGTCTTCCGCCGCCAAGTTAGGGCGCGGAAGATTGAACTGCTCGGCCTCCTCTCTGCCTCGTCTTGCAGTTCGTCCTTAGTTCTTGAGCGGTAAATAAAATCTCACTTTTTACCGATAAAAAATCCGATAAACTTTCAATATCTTCAGAAAGTTGTTCTTTCACTTCCAAATCTGGATTTTCGTCTTTCACATCTCATGATTTGCAAAGTACTTTCACTTATGGTTCGTAACTAGTGTGATTCCTCACTTGTACCTATTTTTGGATTCGTACAAATTTGGAACCAACATATCTCTATAAGTGAATGTCTTCGCACTATGAGGTCAATATCTTCAAACTTATTTTAACTTCAAAATCCTCTGAGAAGGCATATGACCTCTCCTATTTCCCTCACATCTCTAATTCTTTCACAGGTACATGTCCCTGGGCGAGTCTCTTGGTTCTCATAGTCTAAATTCATTTGCAGACTTCTTACAGCTTCACCTTGACTCACCTAAAGCTAGTTCCTGTCTAACAAGCAGAGCGAAGACAATCGTTTCTGCGAAGCCAATGGCCAGAGGAAAATCCTCAAAGAAAGGGGGTAGGCAGTGTCATGAGAACACTACACTGGATCTGCGGGGGGGGGGGGGGGGGGGGGGGGGGGGGGGGGGGGGGGGGGGGGGGGGGGGGGGGGGGGGGGGGGGGGGGGGGGGGGGGGGGGGGGGGGGGGGGGGGGGGGGGGGGGGGGGGGGGGGGGGGGGGGGGGGGGGGGGGGGGGGGGGGGGGGGGGGGGGGGGGGGGGGGGGGGGGGGGGGGGGGGGGGGGGGGGGGGGGGGGGGGGGGGGGGGGGGGGGGGGGGGGGGGGGGGGGGGGGGGGGGGGGGGGGGGGGGGGGGGGGGGGGGGGGGGGGGGGGGGGGGGGGGGGGGGGGGGGGGGGGGGGGGGGGGGGGGGGGGGGGGGGGGGGGGGGGGGGGGGGGGGGGGGGGGGGGGGGGGGGGGGGGGGGGGGGGGGGGGGGGGGGGGGGGGGGGGGGGGGGGGGGGGGGGGGGGGGGGGGGGGGGGGGGGGGGGGGGGGGGGGGGGGGGGGGGGGGGGGGGGGGGGGGGGGGGGGGGGGGGGGGGGGGGGGGGGGGGGGGGGGGGGGGGGGGGGGGGGGGGGGGGGGGGGGGGGGGGGGGGGGGGGGGGGGGGGGGGGGGGGGGGGGGGGGGGGGGGGGGGGGGGGGGGGGGGGGGGGGGGGGGGGGGGGGGGGGGGGGGGGGGGGGGGGGGGGGGGGGGGGGGGGGGGGGGGGGGGGGGGGGGGGGGGGGGGGGGGGGGGGGGGGGGGGGGGGGGGGGGGGGGGGGGGGGGGGGGGGGGGGGGGGGGGGGGGGGGGGGGGGGGGGGGGGGGGGGGGGGGGGGGGGGGGGGGGGGGGGGGGGGGGGGGGGGGGGGGGGGGGGGGGGGGGGGGGGGGGGGGGGGGGGGGGGGGGGGGGGGGGGGGGGGGGGGGGGGGGGGGGGGGGGGGGGGGGGGGGGGGGGGGGGGGGGGGGGGGGGGGGGGGGGGGGGGGGGGGGGGGGGGGGGGGGGGGGGGGGGGGGGGGGGGGGGGGGGGGGGGGGGGGGGGGGGGGGGGGGGGGGGGGGGGGGGGGGGGGGGGGGGGGGGGGGGGGGGGGGGGGGGGGGGGGGGGGGGGGGGGGGGGGGGGGGGGGGGGGGGGGGGGGGGGGGGGGGGGGGGGGGGGGGGGGGGGGGGGGGGGGGGGGGGGGGGGGGGGGGGGGGGGGGGGGGGGGGGGGGGGGGGGGGGGGGGGGGGGGGGGGGGGGGGGGGGGGGGGGGGGGGGGGGGGGGGGGGGGGGGGGGGGGGGGGGGGGGGGGGGGGGGGGGGGGGGGGGGGGGGGGGGGGGGGGGGGGGGGGGGGGGGGGGGGGGGGGGGGGGGGGGGGGGGGGGGGGGGGGGGGGGGGGGGGGGGGGGGGGGGGGGGGGGGGGGGGGGGGGGGGGGGGGGGGGGGGGGGGGGGGGGGGGGGGGGGGGGGGGGGGGGGGGGGGGGGGGGGGGGGGGGGGGGGGGGGGGGGGGGGGGGGGGGGGGGGGGGGGGGGGGGGGGGGGGGGGGGGGGGGGGGGGGGGGGGGGGGGGGGGGGGGGGGGGGGGGGGGGGGGGGGGGGGGGGGGGGGGGGGGGGGGGGGGGGGGGGGGGGGGGGGGGGGGGGGGGGGGGGGGGGGGGGGGGGGGGGGGGGGGGGGGGGGGGGGGGGGGGGGGGGGGGGGGGGGGGGGGGGGGGGGGGGGGGGGGGGGGGGGGGGGGGGGGGGGGGGGGGGGGGGGGGGGGGGGGGGGGGGGGGGGGGGGGGGGGGGGGGGGGGGGGGGGGGGGGGGGGGGGGGGGGGGGGGGGGGGGGGGGGGGGGGGGGGGGGGGGGGGGGGGGGGGGGGGGGGGGGGGGGGGGGGGGGGGGGGGGGGGGGGGGGGGGGGGGGGGGGGGGGGGGGGGGGGGGGGGGGGGGGGGGGGGGGGGGGGGGGGGGGGGGGGGGGGGGGGGGGGGGGGGGGGGGGGGGGGGGGGGGGGGGGGGGGGGGGGGGGGGGGGGGGGGGGGGGGGGGGGGGGGGGGGGGGGGGGGGGGGGGGGGGGGGGGGGGGGGGGGGGGGGGGGGGGGGGGGGGGGGGGGGGGGGGGGGGGGGGGGGGGGGGGGGGGGGGGGGGGGGGGGGGGGGGGGGGGGGGGGGGGGGGGGGGGGGGGGGGGGGGGGGGGGGGGGGGGGGGGGGGGGGGGGGGGGGGGGGGGGGGGGGGGGGGGGGGGGGGGGGGGGTCATAGCTCTCCACAAAATTTGAGCCCCATCTAACAATCCATGTGAGCTCACCATCCAATCTTTGTTTCTGGTAATATTTTCAGTTTGTGAAGCAACTATATTTAATGTTAATTTATAATTGCTAAAAATTTACCACAACATGACCCTACCCATAGAACCTCCCTCCACCAAATTTTAGCTCATTTATTCTAACCAATTTCCCTCAGCATTTTTCCCAACTTTTTGTTCAGTGGAGAGCACTATGAAGGAAGTACCATTTTTATTTATCCAAATGGTATGAAATTTTTAAAGTGCCTTCATATGCCCAAATTATCATCCTCCTCCAAATTTCAGATCAATCCATTCATTCATTTGAGTCCAGCTTCAACATTCATATTTCTGTCCAGTGTGGTATGTTGCAAAGCAAGTGACACCTAGGCTCCTCCATTTGAGCTGAAAATTTTCCAAGACAGTGTCCTTAGTAGATGATCATCCTCGGCCAAAACTCAGGCCCATTGGCCATATGTGTTTTCCCCACCACTAATCAAAGACTTGGCTGCTAATTCATGTTTGAACTCAGTTCAGTCTCCTCGTGAGATTCTTCTATTTCCTTCTTCTTCCTGACACCTACCGGGGGAGTGCCCAACCCACTAGACATGCCTAGGCTGCCCAGAACGTGTGGCAACACCACGGTCATGCGGTGACCACACGGCGGGCATGCGAGTTTACGCGCTCTGGAGTTGGGGCCCTCGGCCACCGTCCAAACCTCGACGTATCACCACCAAACCATGTATTTATGATTAAATAGATACTTATATACCTAGAAATGATTTTTGGAAAAAATAAAGAGCAAACTATAAGGCAGGTGCAGTTCACATTTGACCCGCTTCCTACTGAATCGGCGAAAAATTGTCTTTTTCATGAGAGGTGGATCAAAGCTTTTGACACCCAACCATTTTGTCAATTGTGCATTAAATATGTCCTAGTATTTTAGAAAATTGATTTGGTACAATTTTGCAACAAATATATGGTAGGTCAATCACAAAAAAAACACATTTTGGGCACTCGAAAAATGGAAAATGAAAATTCCTTCCAAAGAAAATGAAAACTTTCTTAGGCAACATTGTTTGCCATTCCAAAATGCACCCTTGTGCACAATATTAGATCATTTGAACAAACTATGCCATGAATGTGGCCATAAGATTGATCATTAGACTTGAAAGCCATGAATCTTCACACATGATAGCTCATTTCTGAGAACACTTTTTAAAAGAATTGTTGTATTACAAGTTTATTATTTTTCCTGGTAACTTGGTCACATATAATGACACAATGCAAAGGTTTTCCAATTTTTTGATTTTTTTGAATTTTTCATGCCTGTTTCAAAATGCGGTCAAAACTGTGGGCATGACCGTTCCTAGCTAGTGGTTGAATCTTGGAATTTTTTTGATGTTTCTCTGATTAAATAGATACTTATGTACCTAGAAATGATTTTTGGAAAAAATAAAGAGCAAACTATGAGGCAGCTGCAGTTCAAATTTGACCCGCTTCCACCTGAATCGGCGGAAATTTGTCTTTTTCACGAGAGGTGGATCAAAGCTTTTGACACCCAACTATTTGGTCAATTGTGCATTAAATATGGCCTAATATTTTCTAAAAATGGTGTGGTCCAATTTTGCAACAAATATATGGTAGGTCATTCACAAAAAAAAACTCATTTTGGGCACTCAAAAAATGGAAAATGAAATTTCCGTCCAAAGAAAATGAAAACTTTCTTAGGCAACATTGTTTGCCATTCCAACATGCACCCTTGTGCACAATATTAAATCATTTGAACCAACTATGCCATGAATGTGGCCATAAGATTGATCATTTGGCTTGAAAGCCATGAATCTTCACACATGATAGCTCATTTCTGAGAACACTTTTTTAAAGAATTATTGTATTACAAGTTTATTATTTTTCCTGGTAACTTGGTCACATATAATGACACAATGCGAAGGTTTTCCAATTTTTTATTTTATTTTATTTTTCATGCCCGTTTCAAAATGCGGTCAAAACTGTGGGCATGACCGTTCCTAGCTAGTGGTTGAATCTTGGAAATTTTTTGATGTTTCTCTGATTAAATAGATACTTATGTACCTAGAAATGATTTTTGGAAAAAATAAAGAGCAAACTATGAGGCAGCTGCAGTTCAAATTTGACCCGCTTCCAGCTGAATCGGCGGAAATTTGTCTTTTTCACGAGAGGTGGATCAAAACTTTTGACACCCCAATCATTTGGTCAATTGTATATTAAATATGGACTAGTCTTTTAGAAAATTGATGGAGTCCAATTTTGCAACAAATATTTGGTAGGTTCTTCACAAAAAAACCCATTTTTGCCACTCAAAAAATGATTAAAAATAGCTAGAAAGATCAGAAATGCATACAAATTGGTCCTTATCCATAAAATGTGGTCTAACTCTAGTGAAAAATTGTGTGGTGCCCTTTTGCAAAATATTTTTGATACCTAGTTCACAAAATCCCTCTATTTTTAGTACTTGGAAACTATTTTAAATCACTGATTTTCCGAACCAATCAGAACTCTTCCCACGGATCGATGACATGGCGCCCATCCATCCATCCATCCATCTCTCCATCCCACATCCATCCATCCATCTATCTACAGAAAAAAGGAAAAAAAGGAAAAAGAGATACCCCACCCGCAGCCCAAACCCTAGCTCAGATCCCATCGACCCCTCCCCCACCGCACCCCTCCTCCCTCGTCCCCATCTCCTCACCGCCGCCGCCACCTCCTCCTCGTCCCCAACCCCCTCCCGATCCAGTCCTCTCCCCGCCGCTCCCACCCACCCTCAACCTCGCCGTCCTCCTCACCCACCACCGCCGACCTCGTCCCTCCCTCCCCTCACCATCTCTCCCTACCTATGCCCTAGATCAAGTCGACCATGTGCTAGGGTTCTGTCCCAAGGGCGCGGGGATGAACGCGGATGGCTGGCACCCCTACACCATGGGGGAGCTGCTCGGGGAGGCCGCCGCTAGGAGATCCGACTTCGCCGATGGGAATGGGGCCGGATCCGCCACGCCCGAGCGCTCTAGGTCAGTGCCCACTCCCTCCCTCTCCCCCTGCCCGCGCCGACCCGTCTGGATCTCGATCGGCCCAAGCGGTTCTCTGTTTTGTTGCTCCGCCTACGGTTCCTCCCTTTAACCACCGCCGTCGCCGGTCCTCAGGTTCGCCGCTCCCCGACGAGGCCATCTCCGGCGACATGGCCAACGGGTAGGCCTGCATCTTCCACCCCCAGCTCCCTCGGGCGTGACCCATCCCTCTGCCGCGTCCCCTCCGTCTCCTGTGTCCAGCATCAGCTCCTGGCCCAGTCCGGCCAGGGCTCCACTCTGGCCGGCGGCGCCCCACTCCGGTGAACGTGCTACTCCATTGAACGAGCCCCATTCCCCCTCCCCTCCTCCTGGCCGTGAGCCACCAAGGTGAGCAGCACCTATGATTTCTTAGGCAGAAATTTCATCTAGATTTGCTGTAAGCTCCTGCTAAAGTATGATGTTGTCATCTTGATTTGCTATGATGTGTTGCTTATATATGGCAGAAATAATTTTGATATGGATGTATTGATTGTGCCAAGTACAATTGTTGCCCTCTGGTTGCATAGAAGAAATATTGCTGGCCTATGTCTATGCTACCATAAAAGCAATATATCTACATATTGTTTGACTATTTACTGATTGACCATTTACAAATTTTGCAGCTATAGGTGCTGAATAGGTTTCCTTATCACCAACAGAGCCCTGTGGCACTGGTGGAAGTGTTGCGGATGTTGTGCCCATCATGCGGGATATAGATTTATCAAGCGAGGTAAATAACTTTCCAACTAGTTTCGCAGGGGCTAAATTCATTCCATACCCACCCTAAAAAAGGTAAATCAAGTGGGTTAGTGTTTAACGAAGGAGGTGCACACCTCAGCTAAAATGCAGAACAAGATTTGAAATCTAGTAGAACAGCATACACAAATATTATAACGCAAGAGAACTGGTCTGAACATTTGACTAGGTAACAACTGTATTAGTGACTAAGTAACTAGTACAAGTCTCCCCAACAACAAGTGTTTCGGTAGAGAGGGAGTATCTTGCAACTATAATAAACCACTCATACCTCTATTTACCTGATTGTGCTTTAAATATTGCGAAGTTAGCAAGAGAGTATGTTTCAATAATATTTCTTGTCAACTAAAAAAATGTCATTTATATTTCCTTTCTTTACACATGTTAGCATAAATGATTGTCAGTGAAACAAATACAAATATATCTTGAGATCTTGAGTGTATGCTGTGGGAGGTATCCATCCTATAAATCTTACGAATACTCCATGCTATGTGCGACTGCCAATTTGAGCTTTCTATAATCAGTGAATAGAGCAGTTCTCCTGCTGTTATTCAAATAAATAAATAATGCAAGTGCTAGTATAAAAAGACCTGCTTGCATAAACCTCTCCGAGACTATTGACATCTCATTATATTCTTCTGCTTCCACTTATATCCTGAACATGTACTCTAATAGTCAGTTCCTAGAACATGACAATGGATTGCTTTTGTTTCTATACCCCACTATCCATACTCCCAGGTATTAGTAAAGCTATGAGGACACCTTCTGTATATCGTGTTGGATTAGTGCGCAATCTTATTAGAAATATCTGAATGCTGAGCTATTTCCTTTATACTAAATCTTGCAATTCTTGGTTGTGGCTTCTGTTTTTCCCCTTGGTACCCACTCACGGCCGCCTTCTGTCTGTGCTTCTCTTCTCTGGACGATGGTCTTGTGGCACATGGCGCCGGAGCTGAGCCTGGGCATGAGGAGTGACGGCTACGTGTGGGTCCTCGGCCTGCTCGGCCTCAACCTGCAGACCTTCGCCAAGGTTCACCTCAAGTCCCACATGATGGATGAAATCATGGAGGTAACATTTGTTCATGACCCATCTTCCTGCTGAACAGTAGATGATCTTACTAAGCACCTAGCCCACCTTGCCTGGTATGCTTCTATCTACTACATGTTGTTTTCATCTTGATAGCTAGCAGCCTAGCATCATGAACTTTCATTGTGAAATCTCTATATGCTGTAAAATTAATTGCGTCAGTCTCGAATTTGTTGTGAATTGTAAGATGCTTCGAGTAAATGTTTTTTTTTGCCTTCTCGCGTGTAGGCGGTCAGGCGAGACAGCAAGCAGCTCTGTTTCTTGTTATCTGCTCTGCTTTCAACTGAACTTGTTTCAGTTAGCAACTAGATACTGAAGAATTTGAGACTGGATACTGATTTGAGAGTATGGGTGCTTGTAATGAGGTTACTGTGATAATGTATCTAGAGTAGAATTGTATTGTACCTGCTATTTATAGATTAATTGTTCATGTACACTTCATTTGAAAATAAACATGTTGTCACATGTTCAAACAGTATTGGGAGTTCTGGGACTATTATATGGTGTTATGGATATACTTTGTGATTCGAGTTACTGATATGTGGTCTAGTCTCAGAGGGAAAGATGCAAATATTGTGATCTAATACTTCTTGTTTTGACTCCTCCAATGGCAGGTGTAACTGTTACGAGCAGAGAAGCTGTGAGCAGAGCTGAAGGCATATAATTCTTTTGTGTCGCTATTCCGTGTGTCAAGTCGAATGCTACTCTTATTATAGAGTGCCCTGATGCAAGTTTCTGAATTATGCCTCTTGAACTTGTGAGTTGGGATATCTTGCAAACCTTTTAACTTTTAAACTCAAAATTGTTCCCTTTTCTGTTTGATTCAAGCTTACTCTCGTTATAATGTATTGTGCATTTGTTGTTTCAAACTGTTTTGCTACAAGTACCATAATTTGCATTGAAGATATTATATTCTGTTGCTGTATCATTATTTAATAAAACCACAGCACATGATGCTCACATGAGACATCCACATTATGTGTGTTGATTTGATAATAGGAGTGTCCTTGTCCTGGACCTATACTGCATTTTGACTCCTATGTTTGTGTGTGCGCGTGTGTTTAATTGATGTTGTTTCAACTTTGAACTGCTTCTGTATATGGCCTATACTGCAGATTAGTCGCACATATATGGCAATGTGTGCGCGTGTGTTTAATTAGGCCTAGGTGTGTTGCAAACTCTTAGCTTCGGTACGCGTTCTGTGTGTGCGCATGTGTTTAATTGAAGTTTTACATTGCAAAGTGGCTGACAAAACAAGCAACTGTGACATGAAACATCTCTATTTCTTGTTCTCTGCTCCGCTTTCATGTAGCAACTTAGTACTAAATTTGAGAGTATGGGTGCTGTTAGCATCACCTGCTGTTCTTGATCAACTGCTTGGTACCAATTGTTATGTGATGCATTGTGTAGTGCTGATTTTGCGTTGATATGAACTTACAACAGTATTATATTGTAGTGTTTTCTGCATGTTGTCGTATCACTAGTTCCATGCCGCCTTCATATTTGAGTCTATTACATGTTTTTTATCCTTGATTAGTATCAATTGCTGTATTGTAGACTTAAAATTGTGGTTGTTCCTCTTTTACAGAAGCTCAAGTGTGAAGTGTGAAGCAAGTGTGAAGCCGTGAAGTGTGAAGCCGTCAAGTCCTGCTCAATGAAGAGTAGCATATCTGTGTTGCAAAGATTGTAATAGATTTATTTAGTGGTATATTTGATGAATTTTATGTGTTCTTTTTTATTATGTATGTGATTTGAAAACTTGTGAAATGGAAACTTGACCAGTGGGGCCACTTATGAAAATAATCTGTCAAATTTGTACATTTCTGACATGTGGGACCAATTTGAGAGATGATCATGACAAGTGGGACCCATCTGACTAGTGGGACCAGCTTGAATATATAATGGCTGAAAATAGAAAATCAATAAACTATAAAACGCCACGGGCCAACAATAAAAAAGGCAGCAATGTTGGGTTTGGCCCATGAAGCCGACACAAAATTGACAAAAAATTTATAAAAAGGCTGAATTGTTGGGCTTGGCCCAAGTAAAACGTCGAATTGGACCAGGCTGATTCTAGTCAACGACCTTTTCATTTGGTCGCAATTTTGCCATGTCAGCTTGCCACGTTGGATCCGACGTGGCCTGGGCAGACAACCAGCGACCAAAACAAAAGGTCGTTGAACCAACGACCTTTTGTTTTGGTCGTTGCCTTCAACAACCTTATCACAAAGAAGGTCATTAATTTCCATTAAAGACGGTCAGCTTTTGACCATCTGTTTTTGGTCACAAAAAGGTCGCAAATGAAAAACAATGACCATTCAGCGACCAATAGTGATGGTCGCAAGTTGACATATTTCTTGTAGTGAAGCCATTCCTTCAAATACTGCCTCAGAGCCTGAAGTCAAATGGGCTGAAGATATTCCGGCTGCATCAGCCGATGGAAATGAAGGAGAAGCTACTGTGACCATTACTCTTGAAGTTGTTCCACCTAGAGCCACTGTCTCTGACACCCCAGCTACTGATGCCACTGCCACTGAAGCCAGTAATGTAATCATGGTTGAAGTCAATCTGCAGCTTAAAGCCAATTCCTCCATTGAAGCCAATCAGCCATCTACTTCTGATGTTGTTGCGGCTCCTACACCTATTCCTCATACTATGGAGAGGGCCTATAATCGTGACGGTGAGCTGGTCATTATCAGATGGACAATTCTAACACCTCCAGAAGTGCATGGTCCTCAATATGAGTTCCATGTCAACCAAAGGCCTCATACTCAGAACCCAATGCCCAGAATGCCATGGCCTCGCAGTGCTCCTACAACTGAGTGCTCATTCAGTGTGCTGAACTTCAGACAACACAACACATTCTTTGATAGAGACAAGAATCCCTACAAGAAGCCACGCATCTCTTTTGATAGATACTAGAGCTATCTGCAGCACAATTACTACATGTGCATTATGTATGATCAAGACAGAATCTTTCCTCAGAAGCACCTCTGTATTGATGCCATGGATGGTCTACCATGCCTTGAAGAAGCCCTTGACTGCTTTCGAGATGTTGGCCTGCTACCTTTTGTTGTGTGCAAGGAACATTGGAACGAAGAACTGCTACTCCAATTCTATGCCACACTTCATATCTCAGGCTACAACAGGGATCCGAAGACATGGGTCCTTGAGTGGATGACAGGTGATATTCATCATGAAGCCAAAGCTCAAGATCTTCTCGATCTCACATCCCTACCCACTCCTGGTGATCTCTATGAGCCAGGTTATCAAGCCTATGAGAAGGAAATAGAAAGCATCTTCCAGAAACCAGAGCCCAACATGAGTTAGATGCTCTCAATGATGAAGCCATTGCCTGTTGATGCTGAGTACCCCACCCATTTCTTTGTCAAGGACCTCGGGTACCTGCCCCGCACCATCTATCACATTGTGAGGCATACTCTGTGGCCAATCAAAGGGCACTCATCATCTGCTAAGCTTGAAGGCACCATGAAGATATTGGTCTCCTACATTCTAAATGGCATTCGTTTCAACACCCATGATTTCTTCATCGGGCAATTGGTGGCTTTCGGCATTGATCTCTTTGGCCAGAAATTTTATGCTCCATGGATAATGCGTCTGATTAAGCTTCGCTCCACCATCAACTATCAAGCATTAGCTCACAACCATGTTGTCTTCTTGCCTGAAGTCGATGTGCCCCATGACGTCATTTACCCTGAGGCTGACAAAGCACCCCTACGTGAAGACAATGTTGCTTATTAAAGCTTCTCTGCTCCTCTTAAAGCCATCCATATACCAAATGCTGCTACTCGTGGTCCCCTTGTTGGTCAGCTCCGACTACCACGTCATGCAAACACTGAAGCGACCACTAGCACAGTACCTCAGAGGCTTCAAAGAGTGCTCATACACTAACTAACCGAGAACTTATTGTTTCTCTTCATCAAAAGCACGATAAGCATCATGATTGGCTGAAGCACCAAATGCAGAGTCTTCTTCTGGATGTTAATCACATCCGCAACCTCTCCACTAAGAATGCATTCATTGCCCATGAAGCCAATAGGCATGCTTGGAAGAGCCTCACTATGCTGTGCTCAGAATATGATCTTGAAGCCGATGGCTTCAAGGAGAATTTCAAGTTTGGTTCCAAGCCCCCAGAATATGCTAAGTGGCGCGCTACACCTTCAATTGAAGATTCAGACTACTCATCCTCCGCTCCAACAGTTTTTGCTCGCGTGATTGATGAGAAGGACGACGCCACTTCACCAGCAATGGCTTCACTGCACCAAGATGTTGCACGAGGCCCATCTGCTCCACCCAATTCCAACGTCGACCTGGCTGCACCAACATCTTCACCATCGCCTTCCGGGAACGCTCAGACGCCCTCTATCTTCATTCCTTTTTGGTCATTCGATGACAAAAGGGGGAGAATCATATGGTTTGACAGTCTTCAAGTGGGATTTTGGTCGGGTGCTATATTTTGTTAAGTTTGCAACTCTCTTTCTTGAACAATTTGTCTCTGGGTTGTAAACTTAAGTCCTGATGGACGTCTGCTACCTTTGATGCTGCTTTTGTTGTGCGCGATTTAACTCATATCTTATGTGTGCATATCATTATCTTCAAAAACATTTCTGTATGCACATTGATTTGACTTCATGAACAGAGGGAGATCTCCACAAAGCAAAACCTACCATGTTCATTTGCATTCAAAAGCAAATTACTTATATGCACATCTTCAGGAGGAGCCCTCCAAATTCATGAAGCCAATGACCATGTTCTTTAACTTTCACATATTTTTATCTGTTAAAAACTTCAACCAGTTTGTCATCAATCACCAAAAAGGGGGAGATTGTAAGCGCATCTAGTGCCACCCCTAGTTGGTTTTGGAGTATTGATGAAAAAATTGGTTGAGGGACTAATGTGTTTGTGAGATTCACAGGAGAACACAGGTAGAAGTCCCTATGGATTCGGTTTACCCATCGAAGATGACCCCTAAAAATGTGTGAAGACATTGTTGGTTCGCGAAGACATTCGTGTCAAAGATAATGACACATGAAGACATTCGTTTGAAGACAATGAAGTGCGAAGACATAGTTTCTTTCATAGTTTCATTTTCTTCTTTCTTGAGTCATAGGAACCACCGAACTATCAAGTGGGGTCCAGGTGAACAAAGTCGAAAAACTGACATGATGCTCAACCCGAATCCTATGTCTTCAAGCGAAGACAAATGAGAGAAAATCTTATCCTGTGTTGGATGAGCCAGCTTTGCTTGTAGCCCAAGTCAAGCTGTCGCGTGTGTTTGAAATTTGACCGTCGGACACGTGTCGATTCCCCAATGACCAAGGGTCATTTCAGACAAATCATATCGGGTTGCCCTGGCTATAAATAGCCACCCCCTCCACCATAAATTGGTGGCTGCTCAGAGTTAGTGCACGACTTTCGTTGTTTGAGAGAAACCCACCTCTGAAGCCTTTGAGAGACAATCCTTGCGAGGACAAAACCCAAAACATCCAAAGCGCAAAGAGTGTTTGGCATCACTGAAGTCTTTCTATTCCGCATGATCCGAAGACTTATTACACTTGAAGACTGTGATCTTCCAGTCGGTTAGGCATCGCGTTCTGAGGATCCAAGAGTCATTGTGGATCGTTGGTGAACAAAGTCTATGAAGGTTTGGAAGTTTTAGAGCAACCCACCTCCGAAGCCTTTCAGAGAGAATCCTTGCGAGGACAAAACCCAAAACACCCAAAGCCCAAAGAGTGTTTGGCATCACTGAAGTCTTTTTGTTCAGCGTGATCTAAAGAATTATTACACTTGAAGACTGTGATCTTCCAGTCAGTTAGGCATCGCGTTCTGAGGATCCAAGAGTCATTGTGGATCGCCGGTGAAAGAAGTCTATGAAGGTTTGGAAGTCTACCTTGAAGACTTACCTGAGTGATTGGGCGAGGACTAAGTGACCTTAGCTCAAGGGGAATAAGGTGAAGACATGGTCTTCTGAGTTCAATCTCAGCCTCCCTAACCAGACGTACAGTTGTAACAGCAACTGGACCTGGTCTACCAAATCCTTATTTTCGTCAAGCAACTGGTTCTATCACTTCACCCCTTACTTACTGTTTAGCTTCGTGAAGTCATTGCTTGCATGCTCTGGTTGAATTCATTGTGTGAAGACATTCAACCCTAATTGCATATTTGGCTTCATATTGTCTTCCTATTCTGATTTGTTCTACCTAGCTGCTACTTGACTTCAGGCTTTCTCTGTACTGTACCTAGACTATTGCATGGCTATTGTAGTTTATCTTCCGCTGTCTTTTGTTTAGTTCTCTGTTTTACCTGCCTGTCTTCAAACACTTTTGCTGTTTCGAAGACTTTCATTAAAATTACCTATTCACCCCCTCTAGCCGATAACTAGCACTTTCAAACTCCGTCAATTACTATTGGAAGTTTTCAACTCCCTCTTCCCACTGTTAAAAAGAGATATGAAACACTTATTATTGGGGAAATTCATATCCCCGGTGAGGTAACTTAGTGCTATACGAAGATTCTTTGGCTTCATGTTACTCAAAAATAGTTTGTTAATAAGACTTGATCAACCTTATTAATGGATTCTTTTTTAGGGGCATGTGGTCGATGAATTTAGTAAGCACAACCTACTGTACCCACTATTTATTCTCTGTTATTTAAGGTTAATAAAGTAGAAATGCCATGTTTTCCGTGTTTTCTGATTTTTCTGTGCAATAAAAAATAGCCCAAAAATAAAAGTTCTCAGAATGCCCTGAAAATTTAGTATGATTTTGCTAGATTATTTAAGAATTTTTGGCACTGAACACACACCGGGGGGTGCACCTATGAGCCACAAGCTCACAAGGCGCGCCTAGTGGGCTTGTGGGTCCTATAGGGACCCACGCACTTATCCCAGCCACCCACTACCTTCTTCTTCCTCCAGAAAAAAATTGCTTGCTTGCTCAAACCCGTGTTCTTGCTCTTTTGGCTATAATTTTCGATCTCCTTGCTCGGGACTCCATTTCCAAAATTATTTTTGGGAGATTATTCTTCGGTATGTGACTCCTCCAATGGTCCAATTAGTTTTTGTTCTAGTGCTTTATATATTGCAAAATTTTGCTACTGTGGTGACCATGGTCTTGAGCTTGCATGTCAAATTTATATGGTCCAAAGTGATTTTGATGCATGATATAGCCTCTAGATACTTACGGGAGTAGTTGCTATCAATTTTGTTGGGTTTGGTTCACTTTTATTTTGTGTCACTAAAATTTTAGAAATTTTCAGAAAATAAAATGCTCAAGTGGAGGTTGAGAGGATCTCCGAGCCAGGCTCCAAAGGAGGCTCCTAAGCCCAAATATCACCTTCCTTGTGTTGCCGAAGTATGACTGTGCGAATGGTCCTGCAACACTTTCTTGAGGGATGCGGGAATTCTCGATGACTTCTATCATTTGGTGAACAACGCCGGCATTCTCCCCTTCCTTGAAGATAAGTGTGAGCAGTACCTTCTCCTCACAAATACTTTTGTGCAAAGTTTTCATTTTCACTCTAGGGCAGAACCACCCACTGTTGCATTCAACTTATATGATGTTCCTAGAGAGATGACCCTTGATGAGTTTTGCGATGCTTGCTTGATTCCACCTGAGGGCAGCCCTATAGAGCCACGTCCCCGTGACCTTGCAGATTTTATATCTGAAGTCACCGTGGGGGAGACGAGAGGAGTTACTGAGGTTAGAGTTGCTAGTTTACATTTTCCCATGTTGCGCTATTATTCATTATTTGCCGGGAGGTGTTTGACTGGACGGTGGGAGAGTGGAACACTTAGCTCTCCAGACCTTGTTATTTTGCGCCATGCTCTTTACAACGATAAAACTTTTAGTTTGGTTGCTATGGTTGCTTGACGGTTACACACTAACCGCTCAAAAGGAGTCATTTATGGTGGATGCTTCTCGCCTCGCTAGACATTTTGAGATTCCTATTAGGCACGATGAGGTTGAGGAGAGGCTTTTACCTGTTAGGCACCTTGATTAGGTTAGCATGGTTGGACATGATTTTATTAACAGTGGTAAACCATGATTTTAGTATAACTTGGTTTTCAGTCAGGGTACTCATGAGACTATCACCCTGCCTGCACCTTCTTTGTTCGATCTTTCTCTAGGAAGGTACACTATTATGCCTGATGACATCTACGCTTATTGGGGTTTGGTACCGCCCCAAGTGGTTGAGCCAGAGCCAGCACCTGAGCCTGAGGCGGTCGCAGAGCCTGTTTACCAATGGGATCAGCAGGATCCCGTCTATCAGTGGGATCCTCAGGAGCCTCTGCACTATCCTGGAGAGGGATACTTCGACCCGTGGCCCTAAACCAACTTAGGCCAAAAGCATAAGCTTGGGGGGTATGTATTTCTCACCGACATTACATTCTTGTTCACACATTTCATTCCAGTTGTCGGTGTTCATTCCTTTTCATCGTATATCCATGTTAGCTTTATTTTTGCCTTCTTCTTGTGTGTTTGAAAAACTTTAAGAAAATACAAAAATATTTCTCGCTTCTTTTCGGTTTTTCTTTCTAGTTTAATTAGTTGTAGTAGTAAAAGAATACCCAAAAAGATTTCTTGTTCTTCTTTTACTTGTTCAGAGTTTTCCCGTGTAAATAGCTTTTCTCATTTTTGTTTTTCTCCCTTTTGTTAAGTTTGCCTTCTTCAGAAAAACTAAAAACTAAAAAAACATTTCAGTGTGTTTCACTGTGATTCTTTTCTTCCGTTTGAGTTGTCGTAAGGAGAAGACCACGATGAAAATGTTGAGTGGCTCTCATATGCATTATTGTTAATCTAACAAACATCCCATTTTACCTTGTCTTCTCTTTTGAATAAAATATTTGCAGATTCCAGCTTAGTCCATGGCACACTTGCACTATTATTACTTTTATATCATTCGGTTGTGCAAGTGAAAGGCAATAATGATGGTGATTTGATGAAGTGATTGAGGTGAAGAAAAGCTGGTATGAACTCTTCTTGTTTTTGTTTTTGTTTTTGTAAATATGTTCAGCTCATCGTTCTTGCTTCAGTATTATTATGAGTAAACATGTTTGTGATTACAATTAGAGATTATAGTTACTCATGCCATGCTTAAATAGTTAGGAGTGGATAATGATTTATCTTGGGTGTCAACATGCATTAAAATGGTTATGATGTAGTATGATAGTATGGTATCTACCTCTGAATGATTCGAGTGGCTTGACTTGGCACATGTTCATACATGTAGTTGATTCAAAACCAACATAGCCTCCACGATATTTATGTTCATGGTCTTTGATATCCTACTCATGCTTGTATTCAATGTTAATTATTCTCAATGCATGTTTATGACCGTTTTTGCTCTTTAGCTGGTCTCTTCTCAACCTATTTGATAGTTTTCGCCTGTGCTAAGCAGGAATACTGCTTGTGCATCAAAATCCCCAAACCAAACTTGTTCCATATGAGTCCACTATATCTACCTATATGCGGTATTACTCTGCTATTCCAAATAAATTTGCATGTGCCACCTCTAAACATTCAAATGAACATCTGTTTTATGTGCCCGTACCGCTCATGGGGCGACATGGGGTGGTCAGTATCTTCCATGCTAAGAGGGTTATTCTCAAGATGAGTGTTTATTCACTTGTCGTTGCACGAGAGGGGCAGGTAATCGGGATGCCCAGTCCCATGATCAAAATAATAATAATAATAATAAGAAACAAACTCTCCCGGAAAGTTATTGGTATGGAGGGCACCCGAGGATTCGGCTAGCCATGGCTTGTGTTTGTTGGTGGAGGGGGAGTAAACTTTACTTTTTCGCTTGGGAACCGCCGCTAATCTGTTTAGCATGGAAGATATTGAGAACTCTCGGCCGTGATGTTGACAGGAAAGGCATACCTCCCAAAATTATATTTATCTCTGTTTTAAGCTTCGAGCTCTGGCATCTCTGCAAATCCCTGCTTCCCTCTGTGAAGGGCCTATCCATTTACTTTTATGTAATTTTGCTTTTATTTTTGAGTCATCACCCTCTCATTTAAGCACCGGTTGGAGAGCACTATTGTCATTCTTATGCAATGAGTATAGTTAATGTTGAGTGTGACATGACTGGATCTTTTGTACCATGAATTACAATGTTTAGTCGTTGCTTGAACTTCAGAGGTGCTTTGCATTTATGTTTTGCGGTCTTAGAAAGGGCGAGCGGGATACCATGTTACCATATTGCATCATGATTGTTTTGACAAATTGTTGGCATCCGAGATATCTTATTATTGCTCGCTAGTTGGTTATGTCATTGGTATGAATAAATATGAGACCTAAATGCTGTCATGAATATGGTTAGTTCATAATCCTTGCTGAAAACTTGAACATTAGTTAAGTACATTTACAACAACAAGAACAAAAAGAGTTTGTAAAAGTTTTTCTTTATCACTTTCAGTTTGTCAACTGAATTGCTTGAGGAGAAGCAATGAGTTAAGCTTGGGGGAGTTGATACGTCCCAAACGTATCTACTTTTCTAAACACTTTTGCTCTTGTTTTGGACTCTAATTTGCATGATTTGAATGGGACTAACCCGGACTGATGATGTTTTCAGCAGAATTTCCATGATGTTGTTTTTGTACAAAAATAAAAGTTCTCGGATGGAGCTAAAAAATTACAAAGAAAATTATTTCAGAATTAATAAAAAATATTGGTGAAGAGAAATACCAGAGGGGGGGCACCAGGGTGCCACAAGCCCAGGGCACGCCACCCCCCAGGGCGCGCCTGGCAGGCTTGTGAGCCCCTATCAGCTCCCGCAACCCTATCTCCAACTCCATAAGTACCTATTCGTCCAGGAAAAAAATCAGGGAGAAGGAATCGTCGTGTTTTAAGATACGGAGCCGCCGCCACCTCCTGTTCTTCATGGGAAGGACAGATCTGGAGTCCGTTCTGGTCTCCGAAGAGGGGGATTCGTCGCCATCGTCATCACCAACCCTTATTCATCACCAATTTCATGATGCTCACCACCGAGAGTGAGTAATTCCTTTGTAGCCTTGCTGGACGGTGATGGGTTGGATGAGCTTTATCATGTAATCGAGTTAGTTTTGTTAGGGCCTGATCCCTAGTATCCACTATGTTCTGAGATTGATGTTGCTATGGCTTTGCTATGCTTAATGCTTGTCACTAGGGTTCGAGTGCCATGATTTCAGATCTGAACCATTTATATTTTCACGAATATATTTGTGTTCTTGATCCTGCCATGCAAGTTATACGCACCTATTACGTGTTATGATCTGCATACCCCAAGGTGACAATAATTGAGATTCTTTCCGGTGATTACCGTAGTTTGAGGAGTTCATGTATTCACCATGTGTTAATGCTTTATTCCTGTTCTCTTTTAAAATGAGGCCTTAATATCCCTTAGTTTCCTTATGGACCCCGCTGCCACAGGAGGGTAGGAAAAAAGATGTCATGCAAGTTCTTATTATAAGCACGTATGACTATACACGGAATACATGCCTACATTTTATTGACGAATTGGAGCTAGTTCTGTGCCGCCCTAGGTTATAACTGTTACATGATGAATGTCATCCAACATAAGTATCCATCACCGATCCAATGCCTACGAGCTTTTCATATATTGATCTTTGCTAAGTTACTACTGTTGGGGAACGTTGCATGGAAAACAAAAAAATTCTACGCACATGCAAGATCTATCCATGGAGATGCATAGCTACGAAGAGTGGGAGAACATCTACATACCCTTGTAGATCGCTAAGCGGAAGCCTTTATCAATGCGGTTGATGTAGTCGTACACCTTCACGATTCGTCCCGATCAAGTACCGAACGTACGGCACCTCCGTGTTCGGCACACGTTCAGCTCGATGACGTCCTCGCCTTCTCAATCCAGCAAGAGAGGCGAAGTAGTAGATGACTTCCGACAGCACAACGGCGTGGTGACGGAGGTGGTGAAACTATCTGCAGGGCTTCTCCAAGCACAACGGATGTGGACGGAGGAGGAACTAGAACTAGAGGGAGTCGGGGCGCCGCACACGGCTTGGGGATTGTGGTGTGTGTTGCCCCTCTCCCTCCTCTCATATATATAGGTTGGGCGAGGAGGAGGCAGCCCTAGGCACGCCCCTCCCTTTCCTTCCTTTAGGCATGGAGGAAAGGGCAGGAGGGGGCCCGGCGGCTGCCCTGCCTCAAGCGCACCCCCCTTCCATATTTGATGCATGTGGGGGGGAAGGAAAGGGGGCCGGTTGCCCAAGGGCGCCCCCTCCTTCCTTCTGTGCGTGGGCAAGGGAGGTGGGGCGTGCCTAGCCCTTGTGGGCTGGTGCGCCTCCCTCCTTTGGCTCATGAGGCCCACCAAGTCCTACCGGTGGTCTCCCGAAACACCTTCCGGTACTCCGAAGACTATCCGGTGCATTCCAAAACCTTTACAATACCTTCATCCTATATATCAATCTTCACCTCCGGATCATTCCGGAGCTCCTGGTCATGTCCGTGATCTCATCCGGGACTTCGAACAACATTCGGTCACTATTTCACACAACTCATATAATACTATATCATCAACGAACATTAAGTGTGCGGACCCTACGGGTTTGAGAATGATGTAGACATGACTGAGACGCCTCTTCGGTCAATAATCAATAGCGGGACCTGGATGCCCATATTGGTTCCTACATATTCTAGAAAATCTTTATTGGTCGAACCTTTATGACAACATACATAGTTCCCTTTGTCTCTCGGTATGTTTCTTGCCCGAGATTCGATCGTCGGTATCTCCATACCTAGTTCAATCTCGTTACCGGCAAGTCTCTTTACTCGTTCCGTAATACATCATCTCATAACTAACTCCTTAGTCCCTTTGCTTGCAAGCTTCTTGTGATGCTGTATTACCGAGGGGGGCCAGAGATACCTCTCCGATACACGGAGTGACAAATCCCAATATCGATCCATGCCAACTCAACAGACACCTTCGGAGATACCTGTAGAGCATCTTTATGATCACCCAGTTACGTTGTGATGTTTGATAGCACACAAGGTATTCCTCCGGTATCCGGGAGTTGCATGATCTCATGGTCGAAGGAATATGTATTTGATATTAAGAAAGCAGTAGTAATAAACCTTTATCATGATTAAGGAAATATAATAATAACCATTTTATTATTGCCTCTAGGGCATATTTCCATCAACTATTTTGCTACTATTGTTACGATCACTATAAAACTATTGCTACTATTGTTACTGTTACTGCTGCTATTATCACTATCGCTATCAAACTACCATACTGCGGTGCTACTGATTACTCTGCTGCAAATATTTAGTTTTCCAGGTGGGGTTGAATTGACAACTCAACTGCTAATACTTGCAAATATTCTTTGGCTCCCCTTGTGTTGAATCTATAAATTTGGGTTGAATACTCTACCCTCGAAAACTGTTGCGATCCCCTATACTTGTGGGTTATTTGAGGGCTCCGGCTCATCCTCCTCCTCCTCGACCTCATCCATGTAGGCGAGCATCTCTGCCTCCTCCGTGGCCTGCTGCACCTCCATCTCCTACCGGCGAAGGTGTCTAGCCTCCGCAGCCAACTCCGACCGAAGGGAATCGAGGATGGCCTGCTGCTCCGTCTGAGGATCAGCGTCGCCAGCATCCCCCACATCCTCCTCCTCCTCCTCAACCTCCTCCTCCTTGTCCACATCGTCCTTCTCCTCCTTCGGACGCACTGCATCCAGAGGTAGACCTGCGGCGATCCGTGCTTTGCGCCTAGCCCAGATCTGCTCAACCAACTCGAGCCGGTGCTCCCATGTCAGAAATGGCTCGCTCCTCACCCAACAGCGTGGGGGCATTGCTACAAGGCAGATGGGTGGAGTGGAAAGTGACGGCGGCGGCGGACATGCGAAGGAAAATGTGGATGGATGGTAGGGTTTCGGTGCCGCCGGTCGACTTAAATAGCCGGGCTAGGCAGTACGCGGCCTGCTGGAGCGGCGCCACGCGGCGCCACCTGTCCGACAGCGGAGACGAGCTTCAGACCACCGAGTTTCTGCGTGTTTCCATGAGGGACCTCGCCGTCAGACCGACATGACGGACGTGCCCGGGCGCCCCATATCCGCCCGATATTTGGGCTGGATATGACAGGTGCGGGTCAGCCCGGGCGTTTGAGGCGTCCGTCTGGATCAAAAAATTGTGACCGGTTAGTGACCGGGCGGGTCGCCCGGCCTTTTGAGGCCGGTTTCGGGCGCCCGGCTGTAGATGCTCTTTGTTAGGCACGTAGTGTCGACGTACACTGTGCCATGTTTTCACAGCGACTTGTCGGCAGAACCTTAGCTGAATCCAACACAGCAATGTCTATGGTTAGGAAACCTTAACCTTCTTTGATCAATGAGCTAGTCTAGTAGAGGCTCACTAGGGACACGGTATTCGTTTTTGTATCCGCACATGTATTTAAGTTTCCGATCAATACAATTCTAGCATGAATAATAAACCTTTATCATGATTAAGGAAATATAATAATAACCATTTTATTATTGCCTTTAGGGCATATTTCCATCAGTCTCCCACTTGCACTATAGTCAATAATCTAGTTCACATCGCCATGTGATTAACACCCAAAGAGTTCACTAGAGTCAATAATCTAGTTCACATCGCCATGTGATTAACACCCAAAGAGTTCACTAAAGTGTGATCATATTTTGCTTGTGAGAGAGGTTTTTAGTAAACAGGTCTGCCATATTCAGATCCGTAAGTATTTTGCAAATTTTTATGTCTACAATGCTCTGCATGGAGCTACTCTAGCTAATTGCTCCCATGTTCAATACGTATCCAGATTGAGACTCAGAGTCATCTGGATCGGTGTCAAAGCTTGCATCGACGTAACCCTTTATGACGAACTCTTTATCACCTCCATAACCGAGAAACATTTCCTTAGTCCTATTTAGGTACTTAAGGATAATTTTGACTGTTGTCCAGTGATCCACTCCTGGATCACTATTGTACCCCCTTGCCAAACTCATGGCAAGGCACACAACAGGTCTGGCACACAGCATGGCATACTTTATAGAACCTATGGCTGAGGCATAGGGAATGACTTTCATTCTCTCTATCTTCTGCCGTGGTCGGGTTTGAGTCTTACTCAATTTCACACCTTGCAACACAGGCAAGAACCCTTTCTTTGATTGGTCCATTTTGAACTTCTTCAGAACTTTGTCAAAGGTATGTGCTTTGTGAAAGTCCTATCAAGCGTCTCGATCTATCCCTATAGATCTTGATGCCCAATATATAAGTAGCTTCACCGAGGTCTTTCATTGAAAAATTCTTATTCAAGTATCCTTTTATGCTATCCAGAAATTCTATATCATTTCCAATCAATAATATGTCATCCACATATAATATCAGAAATGTTGTAGAGCTCCCACTCACTTTCTTGGAAATACAGGCTTCACCATAAGTCTGTATAAAACCATATGCTTTGATCACCTCATCAAAGCGTATATTCCAACTTCGAGATGCATGCACCAGTCCATAGATGGATCACTGGAGCTTGCATACTTTGTTAGCATGTTTAGGATCGACAAAACCTTCTGGTTGCATCATATACAACTCTTCTTTAAGAAATCCATTAAGGAATGCAGTTTTGACGTCCATTTGCCAGATTTCATAATCATAAAATGCGGCAATTGCTAACATGATTCAGACAGACTAAAGCATCGCTACGGGTGAGAAAGTCTCATCGTAGTCAACCCCTTGAACTTGTCAAAAACCTTTCGCGACAAGTCAAGCTTTGTAGACAGTGATATTACCATCAGCGCCCATCTTCCTCTTGAAGATCCATTTATTCTCAATGGCCTGCCAATCATCGGGCAAGTCCACCAAAGTCCACACTTTGTTCTCATACATGGATCCTATCTCAGATTTCATGGCCTCAAGCCATTTATTAGAATCTGGGCTCACCATAGCTTCTTCATAGTTCGTAGGTTCGCCGTTGTCTGACAACATGACTTCTAGGACAGGATTACCATACCACTCTGGTGCGAAACGTGCTCTGGTCGATCTATGAAGTTTAGTGGTAACTTGATCTGAAGTTTCATGATCATCATCATTAGCTTCCTCTCTAGTTGATGTAGGCATCACGGGAACGGTTTTCTCTGATGTGCTACTTTCAAATTCGAGAGAAGGTACAATTACCTCATCAAGTTCTACTTTCCTCCCACTCACTTCTTTCGAGAGAAACTCCTTCTCTAGAAAGGACCCATTCTTGGCAACAAATATCTTGCCTTCAGATCTGTGGTAGAAGGTGTACCCAATAGTTTCCTTAGGGTATCCTATGAAGACGCACTTCTCCGATCTGGGTTTGAGCTTATCAGGCTGAAGCCTTTTGACATAAGCATCGCATCCTCAAACCTTAAGAAACGACAGTTTAGGTTTCTTTCCAAACCATAGTTCATACGGTGTCATCTCAACGGATTTAGATGGTGCCCTATTTAACGTCAATGCGGCTGTCTCTAATGCATAACCCCAAAATGATAAAGGCAAATCGGTAAGAGACATCATAGAACGCACCATATCTAATAAAGTACGGTTACGACATTCAGACACACCATTACGCTGTGGTGTTCTAGATGGCGTGAGTTGTGAAACAATTCCACATTGTACTCATAACTCAAATATTCGCCTCCACGACATATCATAGAAACTTTATTTTCTTTTTGCGATGATTCTCCACTTCACTCTGAAATTCCTTGAACTTTTCAAATGTTTCAGACTTGTGTTTCATCAAGTAGATATATCCATACCTGCTTAAATCATCTGTGAAGGTCAGAAAATAACGATACCCGTCGCGTACTTCAACACTCATCGGACCACATACATCGGTATGTATTATTTCCAATAAGTCATTAGCTCACTCCATTGTTCCGGAGAACGGAGTTTTAGTCATCTTACCCATGAGGCATGTTCGCAAGTATCAAATGATTCATAATCAAGTGATTCCAAAAGTCCATCCGCATGGAGTTTCTTCATGCGCTTTACACCAATATGACCTAAACGGCAGTGCCACAAATATGTTGCACTATCATTATCAACTTTGCATCTTTTGGCATCAATATTATGAATATGTGTATCACTACGATCGAGATTCAACAAGAATAGACCATTCATCAAAGGTGCATGACCATAAAAGATATTACTCATATAAATAGAACAACCATTATTCTCTGACTTAAATGAATAACCGCCTCACAATAAACAAGAGCCAGATATAATGTTCATGCTCAACGCTGGCACCAAATAACAATTATTGAGGTCTAAAACTAATCCCGAATGTAGATGTAGAGGTAGCGTGCCGACGGCGATCACATCAACCTTGGAACCATTCCCGACGCGCATTGTCACCTCGTCCTTAGCCAATCTTTGTTTATTCCGCAGCTCCTATTTTGAGTTACAAATATGAGAAACCGAACCAGTATCAAATACCTAGGCGCTACTATGAGCATTAGTAAGGAACACATCAATAACATGTATATCAAATATACCTTTGTTCACTTTGCCATCCTTCTTATCCGCCAAGTATTTGGGGCAGTTCCACTTCCAGTGACCATTTCCTTTGCAGTAGAAGCACTCAGTTTCAGGCTTGGGTCTAGCTTTGGGCTTCTTCACGGGAGCGGCAACTTGCTTGCCATTCTTCTTGAAGTTCCCTTTCTTTCCCTTGCCCTTTTTCTTGAAACTAGTGGTCTTATTAACCATCAACACTTGATGCTCCTTCTTGATTTCTACCTCCGCCGATTTCAGCATCGCGAAGAGCTCGGGAATTGTTTTCGTCATCCCTTGCATATTATAGTTCATCACTAAGCCTTTGTAGCTTGGTGGCAGTGACTGAAGAACTCTGTCAATAACACTCTCAACTGGAAGATCAATTCCCACCTGAGTCAACTGGTTATGATACCCAGACATTTTGAGTATGTATTCACAGACAGAACTGTTCTCCTCCATCTTGCAGCTATAAAACTTGTTGGAGACTTCATATCTCTCAACCCGGGCATTAGCTTGAAATATCAACTTCAGCTCTTGGAACATCTCATATGCTCCGTGGCATTCAAAATGTCTTTGAAGTCCCGATTCTAAACCGTAAAGCATGGCACACTCAACTATTGAGTAGTCATCAGATCAAGCCTGCCAGACATTCATAACATCTATAGTAGCTCCTGCAGCAGGTCTGTCACCTAGCGGTGCATCAAGGACATAATTTTTCTGTGCAGCAATGAGGATAATCCTCAAGTTGCGGACCCAGACCATGTAGTTGCTACCATCATCTTTCAACTTAGCTTTCTCTAGGAACGCATTAAAATTCAAGGGAACGGTAGCACGGGCCATTGATCTACAACATAGATATGCAAAAACTATTAAGACTAAGTTCATGATAAATTTCAGTTCAAATAATCAAATTACTAATGAACTCCCACTTAAATCAACATCCCTCAAGTTGTCTAAGTGATACATGATCCAACTCAACTAACCCATGTCCGATCATCACGTGAGATGGGGTAGTCATCAATGGTGAACATCTCTCTGTTGATCATATCTACTATATGACTCATGTTTGACCTTTTGGTCTCCAGTGTTCCGAGACCATGTCTGTACATGCTAGGCTCGTCAAGTTTAACCCAAGTATTCTGCATGTGCAAAACTGGCTTACACCCGTTGTATGTGAACGTAGAGTCTATCACACCCGATCATCACGAGGTGCTTAGAAACAACGAACTTTAGCAACGGTGCATACTCGCGGAGAACACTTTTATCTTGAAATTAAGTGAAGGGATCATCTTATAATGCTACCGTCGTTCTAAGCAAAATAAGATGCATAAAGGATAAACATCACCTGCAATAAAAAATATGTGACATGATATGGCCATCATCATCTTGTGCTTTTGATCTCCATCTCCAAAGCATTGGCATGACCTCCATCATCACCGGCACGACACCTTGATCTCCATCGTAGTGTCGGGGTCATCTTTCCAACTATTGCTTCTACAACTATTGCTAACGCATAGCGATAAAGTAAAGCAATTACCTGGCGCTTAGTGATTGACACGCAGGTCATACAATAATTAAAGACAACCCTAAGGCTCCTGCCGGTTGTCGTACTCATCGATATGCAAGTCATGAACTTATTACAAAACATGATCATCTCATACATCAACATATATCACATCATATCTTGACCATATCACATCACAACATGCCCTGCAAAAAAAAGTTAGACGTCCTCTACTTTGTTGTTGCAAGTTTTACGTGGCTGCTACGGGCAACTAGCAAGAACCATTCTTACCTATGCAAAACCACAACGGTGATTATCAAGTTTGTTGTTTTAACCTTCTGCAAGGACCGGCCGTAGTCAAATTCAATTCAACTAAAGTAGGAGAAACAGACACCCGCCAGCCACCTTTATGCAAAACAAGTTGCATGTCAGTCGGTGGAACCGGTCTCATGTGCGTGGGCATGTAAGGTTGGTCCGGGCTGCTTCATCCCACAATGCCGCCGAATCAAAATAAGACATTGGTGGTAAGCAGTATGACCATCACCGTCCACTGTTGGGGAACGTTGCATGGAAAACAAAAAATTTCTACTCACACGCAAGATCTATCCATGGAGATGCATAGCTACGAAGAGTGGGAGAGCATCTACATACCCTTGTAGATAGCTAAGTAGAAGCGTTTATCAACGCGGTTGATGTAGTCGTACACCTTCATGATCCGTCCCGATCAAGTACCGAACATACGGCACCTCCACGTTTAGCACATGTTCAGCTCGATGACGTCCTCGCCTTCTCGATCCAGCAAGAGAGGTGAAGTAGTAGATGAGTTCCGGCAGCACGACGGCGTGGTGACGGAGGTGGTGAAACTATCCGCAGGGCTTCGCCAAGCACAACGGACGTGGACGGAGGAGGAACTAGAACTAGAGGGAGATGGGGCGCTGCACACGGCTTGGGGATCGTGGTTTGTGTTGCCCCTCTCCCTCCTCTCATATATATAGGTGGGGGGAGGAGGAGGCAGCCCTAGGCGCGCCCCCTCCCTTTCCTTCCTTTAGGCGTGGAGGAAAGGGCAGGAGGGGGGCCGACGGCTGCCCAGCCTCAGGCGCACCCCCTGCCATATTTGATGCATGGGGGGAGGAATGGGACTAATCCGGACTGACGATGTTTTCAGCAGAATTGCCATTATGTTGTTTTTGTGCAGAAAGAAAAATTCTTGGATGGAGCTGAAAATTTATGAAGAAAATTATTTCAGAATTAATAAAAAATACTGGTGAAAAGAAATACCAGAGGAGGGGGCCCACCAGGGCGCCACACGCCCAGAGGGCACGCCACCCCCCAGGGCGCGCCTGGCAGGCTTGTGTGCCCCTGTCTGCTCCCGCAACCCTATCTCCAACTCCATAAGTACCTATTCGTCCAGGAAAAAAATCAGGGAGAAGGAATCATCGCGTTTTATGATACGGAGCCGCCGCCACCTCCTGTTCTTCACGGGGAGGACAGATCTGGAGTACGTTTTGGTCTCCGAAGAGGGGGATTCGTTGCCATCGTCATCACCAACCCTTCTTCATCACCAATTTCATGATGTTCACCATCGGGTGTGAGTAATTCCTTCATAGCCTTACTGGACGGTGATGGGTTGGATGAGCTTTATCATGTAATCGAGTTAGTTTTGTTAGGGCCTGATCCCTAGTATCCACTATGTTCTGAGATTGATGTTGCTATGACTTTGCTATGCTTAACGCTTGTGACTAGGGTTCGAGTGCCATGATTTTAGATCTGAACCCTTTATGTTTTCACAAATATATTTGTGTTCTTGATCCTACATGCAAGTTATACGCACCTATTACGTGTTATGATCTGCATACCCCAAGGTGACAATAATTGAGATTCTTTTCGGATTACCGTAGTTTGAGGAGTTCATGTATTCACCATGTGTTAATGCTTTATTCTGGTTCTCTATTAAAATGAGGCCTTAATATCCCTTAGTTTCCTTATGGACTCTGCTGCCACGGGAGGGTAGGACAAAAGATGTCATGCAAGTTCTTATTATAAGCACGTATGACTATACACGGAATACATGCCTACATTTTATTAATGAATTGGAGCTAGTTCTGTGCCGCCCTAGGTTATAACTGTTACATGATGAATGTCATCCAACATAAGTATCCATCACCGATCCAATGCCTACGAGCTTTTCATATATTGATCTTTGCTAAGTTACTACTGTTGGGGAACGTTGCATGGAAAACAAAAAAATTCTATGCACACGCAAGATCTATCCATGGAGATGCATAGCTACGAAGAGGGGGCGAGCATCTATATACCCTTGTAGATCGCTAAGCGGAAGCATTTATCAATGCAGTTGATGTAGTCGTACACCTTCACGATCCGTCCCGATCAAGTATCAAACGTACGGCATCTCCGCGTTCGGCACATGTTCAGCTCGATGGCGTCCTCGCCTTCTCGATCCAGCAAGAGAGGCGAAGTAGTAGATGACTTCCGGCAGCACGACGGCATGGTGACAGAGGTGGTGAAGCTATCCGCAGGGCTTCTCCAAGCACAACGGACGTGGACAGAGGAGGAACTAGAACTAGAGGGAGATGGGGCGCCGCACACGGCTTGGGGATCGTGGTGTGTGTTGCCCCTCTCCCTCCTCCCATATATTGTAGCAGATATGCCCTAAAGGCAATAATAAATGTTATTGATTATCTCCCTGTTCATAATTATATTTATGTTCCATGCTATAACTGATATGGTTCTCGAGTCTGCAATAACACGAGGCTCGGAGGAAGACTCATATGCACGTGTGGCATAATAAACGGTAAGATGTATTCCTAGTCTGGTCTCTAGGACTAGCTCAAGTGTTGCATGATGGTTCTGTTTTCCTGATCATGGGCATGTCTATGCCAGCAACTTTGAGGGCACAATGTTAGAAGAACATTTGTGTTGAATCGACCCGAATTGATGTTTTGCTATGAGATACATTCGTCACAAGTTAATGGTTAATAACACAGAGATAGTTAATGTTTGCATAATTCCTTAGACCATGAGAGTATCGAGTTTCTTCATACTTGCTTCATGAACTTTGGGGTTTGTTAAACATCATTCGTAAATGGGTGGCTATTACGGCGGCTTACGGGTTTATGGAAAAGTGTGTCAAGTAACTTGATAGCTCAAGATTGGGATTTGATCACTGGGATGCCGAAACACGGAAACGAGAAAAGAGAACAAAACCGATAATGAGGTAACTTGCATGGTGGACAAATTGTTGATCCACGGGGATGCAATTAATCTCACCTTGGGTGTTTGTAACATATCGCGAGGCAACAGGAATAGCACATGGCAACTGGAGGTTCACGCGAATATTTATCCGTGTGGGTATAGGGATCAATACGGGTGTCCACGGCTCCGATGTTGATCATTGATCGGAATGCGTTCCGGGTCATGTCTATACTTCACCGAACCTATAGGGTCACACGCTTAAGGGTCATCTATCTGCTGAATACTAGACAGGGAGTCTGAGAGAAAATCTCCGAAAAAAGTTTCGGAGACAGCGGAAAAGTTCCGAAGAGAGAGGACACCGGATGAGTTTCGGTAAAACTGAAAAGTTGTTTCAGGGTATATCATTAAATCAAATTGGTTTCGGCACACGCCTGATAATTCTTGGAGGGTGCTAGAATCATTCTGGAAACTTCTGGAAATTTTCCGAGATAAAAACCGGAAATGTTCCGGAGCTGCCGGTTTGGTTGTTTTTCGCAGATGAAAATCACTAATCCAAAATTGTTTCAGAACATGTCCAAAATCATTTGTGTGGGTACTGGAATTATTCTAAGACCCACAGAAATATTTTCGGATTTAACCGTCGCGGAAAATTGTCTTCATGAATAGTGAAAATCACTTTATGGATATTTTTATGGAAAGCCACCTTTTGGGGCTTTTCCCAAAAGGCTTCTAGAAGGACTTGGGGATCAACGAACCCCTCTTTGGGGGGTCCCCATGAAGGTGGGACGTTCAAAGGTGCATCTCCTCCATGGAGCTCCACTTGTCATCCCTTTATGCCCTTTATGTGTGACATAAAGTGTGGGCATTTTGGGTTTTTCATCTGCCCCCTACCCCTTGGGTTTTCCTATAAATAGAGGTGGAGAGGCACTCTCCACACTCACTCTTTCTCACATACAAGTGCCACGCAATGATCTGGCTTCTCTCTTCCTCCCAGCAAAATAGTTCGTAGAGCCGAAAGGCTGTCTGGGTTCCGGTGGAAACTAGTTCTGGACGGCGAAGCCCTGCCGGATAGATGACACCATATGTGTGCAACTCTGTAGAGAGATCGTAGTTTCAGTCTTAGTTCAAGAGTGCCTCCTGAAGGGTTGTCCAAGTGACCGTCCGAGTTTCAAAGGTCCTCCCGAAGGGCTGTCCGCGACACCGTCCGAGGGACTGTCCAACCGCCTCCCCGAGGGCTGTTTGAGGGGTAGACGAGGGTATACATCCTCGCGGTTGGGAGGTTGTAAATCCTAACTACGGGGATCTGCACTGCCGATCGTCATCGACTCTACTTCCACTGCGCTATGAGTCGGTAATGAAAAGATCAAATATTGTATGCAGTCTCCATAGTGGTCCTCGGCTGGTGCGTAGGTCGGAAATTTTTTGTTTTCTGCTGCGTCACCCTACATATATATATATAGGTTGGGGGAGGAGGAGGCAGCCCTAGGCGCCCCCTCCCTTTCCTTCCTTTAGGCGTGGAGGAAAGGGCAGGAGGGGGCCGGCGGCTGCCCTGCCTCAGGCGCACCCCCCTTCCATATTTGATGCATGGGGGGAGGGGGGAGGAAAGGGCCGGCTGCCCTAGGGCGCCCCCTCCTTCCTTCTGTGCATGGGCAAGGGAGGTGGGGCGTGCCTAGCCCCTTGTGGGCTGGTGCGCCTCCCTCCTTTGGCTCATGAGGCCCACCAAGTCCTACCGGTGGTCTCCCGGAACCCCTTCCGGTACTCCAAAGACTATCCGGTGCATTCCGAAACCCAAATACCTTCATCCTATATATCAATCTTCACCTCCGGAGCTCCTGGTCATGTCTGTGATCTCATCCGGGACTCCGAACAACATTTGGTCACTATTTCACATAACTCATATAATACTATATCGTCAACGAACGTTAAGCGTGCGGACCCTACGGGTTCGAGAATGATGTAGACATAACTGAGACGCCTCTCCGGTCAATAACCAATAGCAGGACCTGGATGCCCATATTGGTTCCTACATATTCTAGAAGATCTTTGTCGGTCGAACCTTTATGACAACATACATAGTTTCCTTTGCCTGTCGGTATGTTACTTGCCCGAGATTCGATCGTCGGTATCTGCATACCTAGTTCAATCTCGTTACCGGCAAGTCTCTTTACTCGTTCCATAATACATCATCTCGTAACTAAGTCCTTAGTCACTTTGCTTGCAAGCTTCTTGTGATGCTGTATTACCGAGAGGGCCCAGAGATACCTCTCCGATACACGGAGTGACAAATCCCAATATCGATCAATGCCAACTCAACAGACACCTTCGGAGATACCTGTAGAGCATCTTTATAATCACCCAGTTACGTTGTGACGTTTGATAGTACACAAGGTATTCCTCCGGTATCTGGGAGTTGCATAATCTCATGGTCGAAGGAATATGTATTTGACATTAAGAGAGCAGTAGCAATAAACTGAACGATCATATGCTAAGCTAACGGATGGGTCTGGTCCATCACATCATTCTCCTAATGATGTGATCCCGTTATCAAATGACAACTCATGTCTATGGTTAGGAAACATTAATCATTTTTGATCAACGAGCTAGTCTAGCAGAGGCTCACTAGGGACACGGTATTTGTTTATGTATCCACACATGTATTTAAGTTTTCGACCAATACAATTCTAGCATGAATAATAAACCTTTATCATGTTTAATGAAATATAATAATAACCATTTTATTATTGCATCTAGGGCATATTTTCATCAACTATTTTGCTTCTACTGTTACGATCACTAGAAAACTATTGCTACTATTGTTACCGTTACTATTGCTATTGTCACTATCACTATCAAATTACCATACTGCTGTGCTACTGATCACTCTGCTGCAAATATTTAGCTTTCTAGGTGGGGTTGAATTGACAACTCAATTGCTAATACTTGCAAATATTCTTTGGCTCCCCTTGTGTCGAATCAATAAATTTGAGTTGAATACTCTACCCTCAAAAACTGTTGCGATCCCCTATACTTTTGGGCTATCAGAGGGCTCCGGCTCATCCTCCTCCTGCTCGATCTCATCCATGTAGGCGAGCATCTCCGCCTCCTCCGCGGCCTACTGCACCTCCATCTCCTGCCGGCGACGGCGTCTGGCCTCCGCAGCTGACTCCAACCGGAGGGAATCGAGGATGGCCTGCTGCTCCGTCTGAGGATCTGCGTCGCTAGCGTCCCCCACATCCTCCTCCTCTGTCTCATCCTCCTCCTCCTCAACCTCCTCGTCGTCCTCCTCCTCCTTCGGACCCACTGCATCTGGAGGTAGCCCCGCGGCGATCCGTGCTTCGCGCCTAGTCCGGATCTGCTCAACCAGCTCGAGCCGGTGCTCCGGTGTCAGAAATGGCTCGCTCCTCATCCAACACCGTGGGGGCATTGCTACTAGACGGACGGGTGGAGTGAAAAGTGACGGCGGCGGCGGACATGCGGAGGAAAATGTGGATGGATGATAGGGTTTCGGTGCCGCCGGTCGACTTAAATAGCCGGGCTAGGCAGTACGCGGCCCGCCGGACCGGCGCCACGCGGCGCCACCTGTCCGACAGCGGAGGCGAGCTTCGGACCGCCAAGTTTCCGGGCGTTTCCGTGAGGGTCCTCGCCGTCAGACCGATGTGACAGACGTGCCCGCGCGCCTCATTTCCGCCCGATATTTGGGCTGGATATGACGGGTGCCGGTCAGCCCGGGCGTTTGACGCGTCTGTCTGGATCGAAAAATAATGATTGGGTGGGTCGCCCGGCCGTTTGAGGTCGGTTTGGGGCGCCCGGCTGTAGATGCTCTTAGTTAGGCACGTAGTATCGACGTACCCTGTGCCGTGTTTTCACAGCGACTTGTCGGCAGAACCTTATCTGAATCCAGCGCAGCAATTTCACCTGCCACCTCACTAGCGGAGTATACATGCGAGCATTTCTGACCCATGCCCGGCTTTATTGCCACAGCATCGTTCGTACGTATACGTACTAGGGCGGTACACATCGTACTGGCAGCAGAGAGAACCCTGTCCCCTTCCTGGCGTGGCACAAATAATCGACGCCGATCCAAGACAAGGCGCATCGCGCATCGCGCATCGCGTCGGTGGACTGCCTGTTGCGCATCGGCCAGGTACGTGCGGGTACGGCCCATCCGGCCGGCGCGTGCGCAAAGCATATGCCACTCGCTTCGCCCAGTGGAGGCGCAGGGTACGGCGGCCGGCGCGTGCGCATGCACGCGTCCCGCTCGCAACCGGAGCAAAGCTAGGCCAGAGAGCCCGCGTGCATGCATGCGCGCGCGCCCCCACGGCACAGAGCCACAGACGTAGCAACGCGGGCGCGCACGCTGGCCGGCAGTCCACTCAGCCGGGACTCGAGGAGCCTCGCGCCGGGCCTGCTCGACCGGCCCCAATAATTGATCCACTCTCTCTCGCGCGCGCACTGGCCGATCGATCGGCCAGGTCCCTTTCCTGCCGCTGCTCGGCTGTCTCGGTGCGGCAAGCCGGGCCATGCGTGTGCCAGTGTACATGGCTGGCGCCGGCCCCCGCGCAGGCAAGCGGCCAATGGAGGAGACACGGGGGGGGGGGGGGGGGGGGGGGGGGGGGGGGGGGGGGGGGGGGGGGGGGGGGGGGGGGGGGGGGGGGGGGGGGGGGGGGGGGGGGGGGGGGGGGGGGGGGGGGGGGGGGGGGGGGGGGGGGGGGGGGGGGGGGGGGGGGGGGGGGGGGGGGGGGGGGGGGGGGGGGGGGGGGGGGGGGGGGGGGGGGGGGGGGGGGGGGGGGGGGGGGGGGGGGGGGGGGGGGGGGGGGGGGGGGGGGGGGGGGGGGGGGGGGGGGGGGGGGGGGGGGGGGGGGGGGGGGGGGGGGGGGGGGGGGGGGGGGGGGGGGGGGGGGGGGGGGGGGGGGGGGGGGGGGGGGGGGGGGGGGGGGGGGGGGGGGGGGGGGGGGGGGGGGGGGGGGGGGGGGGGGGGGGGGGGGGGGGGGGGGGGGGGGGGGGGGGGGGGGGGGGGGGGGGGGGGGGGGGGGGGGGGGGGGGGGGGGGGGGGGGGGGGGGGGGGGGGGGGGGGGGGGGGGGGGGGGGGGGGGGGGGGGGGGCCTCTTTGAATTTCAGGGCGGGCCCTGCTTCCCCATAATTAGCAATGAAAATATCCCACATCATCTCTATTCCGTCATTATTAATAGTTGTAACATTATTCTATAAAGGAACTACTGATTTGTGAAGGAGTGTGGCTAGGTCTCAGTCGAACCAAGTCTCAGTTGACGGATATAGCACCGACTGAGACATAACCAAGTATCAGTCGACTAAGATTTAGCAACACTGTTTGCGGATAACCGCCATCTCTCTTCCTCCTTGCCCTTCGGCCTCGTCCCTTAAAGGTACTGCCACATGGCAATTGTATTTAGTTATCCCTTCCAATGTTACTCGACAAAAGCAACAACCAACAACTGCACGAATTGAACCGTCCAAAAGTGGTGAATTATACTGTTCGATTTCCCCAACACACCTTACACGGTGCATGAAACTCAGTATAGAAATCATCGTTGAGAAAGTTTGACACGACCAACAACACTTGATTTCAGTTAGCATAGGGAGTATTGTCTATTTTTCCCTACCTCATCTTGTCCCATTTTCACATATGGATGCATCGCATAAATTCAAGTATTTTTGCACATTTGTTTTATAGTTATAGTTTAATGGAAGTTGTTGACGGACTAATAAATTTGAATGCACTATTTCTTTTACGACCAATGCATTATATTTAAGTGAAATGTTTGTAGTTAGTAATTTATGGGCTTATGTACCCATGGAAATTCTCTGTAACATCATAAAACATCTAAACTCACATACTTGAGTTGAACAATACTTGAAAGTAGGATGAAATCGTCTTTTTGTAGCTCATTTACTAATATAAGTGGTGTAAATAGTATGCGATGGTAGTTTGAACACCCGCAAGGGTATATATTATTTATGGCTACTCGGATTTATAAGATCATTGGGCCCATTTTGAAAATTTAGAAAGATGACTTGAAAGCTTTACCCCAAAATTTTACCTTATTGGAATCGACCACATGCAATGCCTGGTACGCAGTGGAAGAGACAGGGGGCACCAGCAGGGCCCTGCCCTCGTAACATCAGGGTTTTTATGCTAAATTGTTGATGAACAATGCATATTTAGTGAATTTTTTTTTTGAAACAAGGCAAAAGACTTGCCATTTTCATTAAATAAGGAGAAGGTTTAGACAGGTGCCGCCAAGTGGCAAAAATAACGGTCTACTCTCGCGACACAAGAATGCTCAAATGCTTGGCTCCAGCCATAGCCTGGAGATGGGCTTCCTCCTTGATTCTCGCGACGACGATGGTGGTCGGTGCAACAGTGTTGCGGAAGATTCTTGCATTCCTCTCCTTCCAAATTTCCCATGAGACAAGCATCAAAACGGAAGCAATGGCCTTTCTGTTATGTCTAGCTGAACTCATCGCCTTTTGCCACCAAGCTCGAACCGAATCCTCATGCCGCCAAGACATTGGCGAGTAGTCATGAATGCCAAGCCAAGTGGAAATCTCATTCCAGACTCTAACTGAGAATCGACATTGGAAGAGGAGGTGGGCCGCGGACTCTTGAACTTGCTTGCAGAGGGGGCAAAGGTCGAAATTTGGCCATCCCCACCGAGCCAGGCGGTCTGCCGTCCAGACTCTGTTTTGAAGAATTAACCAGGCAAAGAATTTGCACTTCGGGGGAGCCCACCTCTTCCAGATCATGTCAGTGTTGGTGCTGAAGGTGAGCCCCCAAATTGTGCCAAATAAGCCGAGGAAGCCAAGTACTCCCCGCTGGTTGTGAATTTCCATGAAATAGTGTCCTGTCTGTCATGGGTAAGAGGAACATCAGCGATCATCTCCCAAAGGTTGGCAAACTGCTGGATATGCGTCAATGTGAGGCCCTGATGGGTGTTAATCTGATGGATCCAAGAGTTGTTGTCAAGAGCCTTGCTAACCACACACGTCTTCTTTTTTGAAATCTCGAAAATCTTGGGCGCAATGTCCTTGGGCCGAATACCATTCAGCCTAGGGGATTCCCAGGATTTAGCCTTTTTTACCATCGCCAATGATCATCATAGTGGCCGCCGCAAAAAGGTCCTTATCCTTGTCAGTGCAAGGCGTTCCCATTCGAATCCATGTTTTTGTCGGGTCAGCCCACTTGAACCACAACCAACGGAGACGTAGAGCTGAAGCAAACTTCTCAAGGTTGAGCACACCAAGCCCCCCATGAACCTTGGGCTTGCAGACGAGGTCCCAATTAACCTTACCCTTTCCTCCCGTTACTTTACCGTAGCCTGTCCAAAGATAGGCACGTATGAGGCTATCAATCTTTTTCCTTACTTTAACAGGGGGGTCAAGAGGCGTGAGGTGATATATGGCTATGGCTGTGAGGACGGCTTTGACCAGCACAATGCATCCAGGAGTGGCCACATGCATGGCCGACCAGGGGGGAGTTTCCCAGCCACCTTGTCCTCTATGTATTGGAAGTGGATGCGCTTCAGCTTCGTAACAGAAGTGGGAGACCAAGATATCTCATGGGGAAGGCTGTCCGTACCGCCGGGAAGGCTTGCAGAATGTCATCAAGATCGATATTGGCACAGCGAACGGGCGCCACAAGACTTTTGTCACAGTTGGTAACCAAGCCAGTAACATCACCAAAGGCGCAGAGCGTCGATGCCAAAAAATGGATATCCTCCTTAATTGGTGTGACAAAGATGGCCGCGTCATCAGCATGCAGGGAGGCCCGAATGGGGTTGCCTCGAAGTGGGTGGAGCTTGCCTTGATCGGTAGCCTTGGCAAGGATGTGATGGAGTGGGTCAATGGCGAGGACAAAAAGAAGGGGGAGAGGGGCCCCCCTGCCTAAGACCGCGACCGTGTATAATGGGGTCACCCGGCACACCATTGAGAAGAACTCTGGAAGAGGCCGTGGATAGGAGGGCGGAGATCGAATCACGAAAACGGCTTGGAAAGTGGTGGTGCCTCAATAAATCCATCAAATAGTCCCATCTAACTGAATCAAAAGCTTTCTTGATGTCTAACTTGAAGAGCAAGGTTGGGGATTTGTTGCGATGAAAACGGCGAGCCAAGTTGCGTACATACATGAAATTGTCATGGATGCTCCTCTTCTTGATGAAAGCACTTTGCGTATTGGAAACGAGAACTGGCATGTGAGGGGCGAGACGAGTGGCCATCATCTTAGCAATGATCTTCACAACGGCATGGATGAGACTTATGGGTGTAAAGTCGGAAATGTTCTCCGCCCCATCTTTCTTTGGGATTAGGGCAATATTGGCTGAGTTGAGCCAGTGAAGGCTGGAACTGTGGAGGGTTGAGAAGCTGTTGATCACTTTCATAAGTTCCGGCTTGATGATATCCCAGCATTCCTTGAAAAAGCTCCAGTGAAGCCGTTAGGGCTGGGAGCTTTATCACAGGGAAGATCATTGATGGCCGCCCGAACCTCGTCCTTAGTGAATAAAGCACCTAGCTCAGAGGGATCAGACATCGATTGCGGGATGCAAGCCCAGTTGAAGTCCTTGGCGCGAGGAGGGCCCTTCCCAATAGCTTTCAAAAAGTGGTGCTGGATAATCTCTTTCTTCTGATCATGGCGCGTAACCCAGCCATTGTTGTGCTTAAGTCGATGGATGAAATTCTTCCTTCGACGATGGTTGATACGGAGATGAAAAAAATGAGTGTTAGCATCTCCCTCTTTGAGCAACTTAATTTGCGAGCTTTGTCTCTTCCTTGCTCGCTCAAGGACCACCAAGGCCACCACTTTCCTTTTCAACGCCTTTCTAAGGTTCCACTCCGCTGGGCTGAGCATCCTTGGCTCTTGTGCGACGTCGAGCCAGAGAATGATCTCAAGGGCCATCTGGAGTTGGACTTTGTGGTTGGAGAAGATAGATTTGCTCCAGGACCGCAGGCGCTGACTCGTTCTTTTAAGCTTGTGAAAAGGCAGTTGGTATGGCTCATAGTGGGTCGTCTATTCGTTCCAAGCATCTTTAGCAATTTCCTTGAAGTTGGGCATCTTGATCAAAAAGTTTTCAAAACAGGAGGTTTTTGGTTGCTTAGGTCCCTTGTCACAGGCCAGGAGGAGTGGGCAGTGGTCAGAGAGCAAAGACAAGAGAGCATGGAGGATGTGAGAGCCAAATTCAACATCCCATTCTTCATTGCAGAAAAAACTATCCAACTTGCTCAAGGTCGGGTTGGCTTGTTCATTACTCCATGTAAATTTCCTATTCTGTAGGTGTACCTATTTTAGTTCACAGGAGTTGAGGGTGTTTTGAAAGCGTACAAGACGGCTACGGTCAACATTTGTGCGGTTCTTGTCACGAGCCCGATAGATCTGGTTGAAATCGCCTGTCACAAGCCATCTCATACCCTGTTGGGGCTTGAGGCTCACAAGCTCCTGGAAAAAGCGACTTTAAGGTTGCTTCTGGTAGGACCATAAACAGAAGTGAGCTTGAAGGAAGTGGTTGTGTTTACGAGCGTGATGCTGGCAGAAATGCAGAAGTTTCCAACGGAAACATTGTCAACCTTGATGGAGTCATCATTCCAGAGAAGGAGAATGCCTCCTTTTGTGCCATCAGCAGGCTTTTCCGCAAAGCTCTTCAACCTTTGGCCACCTAGGAAAGAAGCCAACGCAGGGTCTACAGCCACCAATTTAGTTTCCTAGAGGCAAACAAGATTACACGGGGTAGAAGCAATTGTCTCATGGATGGCGGCTGATACGTCTCCAACGTATCTATAATTTTTTATTGTTCCATGCTATCATATTATCTATCTTGGATGTTTTATATGCATTTATATGCTATTTTATATGATTTTTGGGACTAACCTATTAACCTAGAGCCCAGTGCCAGTTTCTGTTTTTTACTTGTTTTTGAGCTTCGCAGAAAAGGAATATCAAACGGAGTCCAATTGATCTGAAAATCCACGGAGAATATTTTTGGAAAATATAAAAAATACTGGAACAAAAAGATTTCGGAGAAGAGTCCCGAGGCCACCACAAGGGTGGAGGGCGCGCCCACCCCCCTAGGGCGCGCCACCCATCCTTGTGGTTGACTCGTGGACCCCCCCTTGACTTGTCCCCGACGCCAACACCTCCTATAAATCCCAAAACCATCAGAACATAACCTAGATCGGGAGTTCCGCTGCCGTAAGCCTCTGTAGCCACCAAAAACCAATCAGGACCCTGTTCCGGCACCCTACCGGAGGGGGAAATCATCATCGGTGGCCATCTTCATCATCCCGGCGCTGTCCATGACGAGGAGGGAGTAGTTCACCCTTGGGACTGAGGGTATGTACCAGTAGCTATGTGTTTGATCTCTCTCTCTCGTGTTCTTGATTTGGCACGATCTTGATGTACCGTGAGCTTTGCTATTATAGTTGGATCTTATGATGTTTCTCCCCCTCTATCTTATTGTAATGGATTGAGTTTTCCCTTTGAAGTTATCTTATCGGATTGAGTCTTTAAGGATTTGAGAACACTTGATGTATGTCTTGCATGTGCTTATCTGTGGTGACAATGGGATATTCACGTGATCTACTTGATGTATGTTTTGGTGATCAACTTGCGGGTTCTGTGACCTTGTGAACTTATGCATAGGGGTTGGCACACGTTTTCGTCTTGACTCTCCGGTTTGAATAGATGAATCTGAGATTATGTGATGCATATCGTATAATCAAACCCGCGGATACTTGTGGTGACATTGGAGTATCTAGGTGACATTAGGGTTTTAGTTGATGTGTGTCTTAAGGTGTTATTTTAGTACGAACTCTAGGGCTGTTTGTGACACTTATAGGAATAGCCCAATAGATCGATCAGAAAGAATAACTTTGAGGTGGTTTCGTACCCTACAATAATCTCTTTGTTTATTCTCCGCTATTAGTGACTTTGGAGTGACTCTTTGTTGCACGTTGAGGGATTTTTATATGATCTAATTATGTTATCATTGTTGAGAGAACTTGCACTAGTGAAAGTATGAACCCTAGGCCTTGTTTCCAAGCATTGCAATACTGTTTTCGCGCACTTTTACTACTTGCTACCTTGCTATTTTTATATTTTCAGATTAGTAAAACCTATATCTACTATCCATATTGCACTTGTATCACCATCTCTTCGCCGAACTAGTGCACCTATATAATTTACCATTGTATTGGGTGTGTTGGGGACACAAGAGACTCTTTGTTATTTGGTTGCAGGGTTGTTTGAGAGAGACCATCTTCATCCTACGCCTCCCACGGATTGATAAACCTTAGGTCATCCACTTGAGAGAAATTTGCTACTGTCCTACAAACCTCTGCACTTGGAGGCCCAACAACGTCTACAAGAAGAAGGTTGCGTAGTAGACATCAAGCTCTTTTCTGGCGCTGTTGCCGGGGAGGTGAGTGCTTGAAGGTATATCTTTAAATCTTGCAATCGAATCTTTTAGTTTCTTGTTTTATCACTAGTTTAGTTTATAAAAGAAAATTACAAAAAAATGGAATTGAGGTTGCCTCATATGCTTCATCTTTTTAATATCTTTCGTGAAAATAAGGATTGCGATAATTGTGCTCAATTGCTAGAGGAAGAATGCAATAAAATATTTGACATACAATCTTTGAATGATGAGCATGATTGCAATGTTGTTAGTATGAATTCTTTGAATATCCATAGTACTAATGATGATTGCACTAGTCATGATAAAAATATTTCTTATAAGCATGTCAATTTTTGTGGAGTGCATAGAGTTTGCTATTACATACCAAAAAGGGAAGATAGATTTTGCAAGAGGCATAAGTATTTAGAAACTAAGTGTTTGCAAGAGAGGCTAGATATTTGTGCTGAAAAATTTAATATTTTTAGCCATCCTTGTGAACTTTGCAATGAACATGGTCATCTAAATCTCCAATGCAAATTGTTTCATGATCGAATTGTGTCCAAAAATTGTGATGACTTGATTTCGCTTGCGCATCATAATGAACTTAGTTTGCTTCTGGGATATGAAGAAATGAAAAATATAACTAAGGGTATTCTGGAATATAACCTTGAGAAATTTCTTGATTTTGATCTAGAGAAAATTTATATGTATTGTGCGGTAAATTGCATTGAGAATCCTTATATTGCCAATTACTTAAAGACAAGAAAATAAATAGAAGATGAAGAGAATACTAATGAAGGGGAAGAGGTTTCCCAATATCCTCCTAATTTTTCTTATGATGAATCAGGTAACGAGGAGGAGCCTTTTATTCAACCAATCTCATCAATAAGGAGCTCCAAAAGGGTGATTAAACCCACACATGTGAAGAAGGAAAAGAAAAGATGGGGAAGCAAAGGTAAAAAGGTATCCCTCCCAAATGATGTTGCTCCTATTATTGTTATGCCTATTACTCATTGTGATGATTATGATTGGGAAATCAATGATACTTGTTATAATCTTGAGAATCTTTTTGGCACCAACTCAGAAAGTTGTGATGATAATAATTGCTATACCATTGGTGCTATTCATATTATTAACGATGAGAGTGATTATGCTTGTGATATGCAAAGCCACAAGCTTGGGGATGCTATGTTTGATGAGAATGACATGTTTGAGAATTTATTTGCTGCAATTAATGTTTGTCCCAAGCTTGGGGATGCTATGTTTAATGAAGATGATATTTTTAGTTCCCCAAGTTTTGATGTGCAAATTTATTATGATGATAGCATGCCTCCTGTTTATGATGATTGCAATATTTATGAAAGTGGGTTCGGAAGAGTGTCAACTTTAGATAATAATTATCCCACTATTTTGGAGGATGTTGAATCTTATTATAATGATAAAAGTGGATTTGGAGAGGTCATGACTTTATTTAGTAATGATTCCACTATCTTGGAAGAGGTTTCAATTGATTATAGTGAGAACAAGGTTGCTACTTATGATGATTATTGTGATGACACTTATGTTATAAAAAGTAGTGATGACTATATAAAACTTGTCATGATTATGATTACCCCTTTTCTGAATATTACTCTTTTAATGTGGAAATAATTTATAGTATTCGAGTTTCTTATGATACTCCCACCATTCCGAATGAGAAGAATTTTGCTTATGTGGAGACTAATAAAATTTCTATGCTTGTAGATCATGAAAGTAATGCTTTATGTGATAGCTATATTGTTGAATTCATTCATTATTCTACTAAAAATTATTATGAGGGAGGAATATATGCTTGTAGGAGTTGCAATAATATCAAGTTTCCTCTCTATGTGTTGAAAATCTTGAAGTTTTGCTTGCTTTACCTTCCTATGCTAGTTGATTGTTGCTCCCATAAGTTATTTGCTCACAAAATCCCTATGCATAGGAAGTGGGTTAGACTTAAATTTACTAGTCATATGCTTCATGATGCTCCCTTTATGTTTCAATCTTATCTTTTATGTGAGCATCATTGAAATCATCATGCATAGCTTAAAAAGGCATAAAAGAAAAGCGCTTGTTGGGAGACAACCCAATATTTACCCCTACTATTTTTGTGTGTTAACATGATTAAGCTACTGTAGTAATCATGTTTTATAGCTTTTGTTTCAATAAAGTGCCAAGTAAAGCATTTGGGATAGTGTGGTTGATAGTTGACTTGATTCTGTGCAAAAACAGAAACTTTTGCGCCCAGTCCCAGAATTGTTTAAATTCACTGGAGTGTGAAAACACTCTGAATGTTTTACACAATATTGATATACAAATTGTCTACGTTGTCCTAATTTTTCAGAATTTTAGGAGTTACAGAAGTATGATTTCAATTCAGATCTTCACACATTGTTCTGTTTTTGACAGATTCTGTTTTCGATGCATAGTTTGCTTGTTTTCTAGTTTCTATGGCTTATATTACTTAATATAAATTGTAGAAATGATAGGGTACAGTAGGAATAATGTGCAAACAAATTTGAATCTTGTCTTGACAGTACCAAAGTGAATGATTTGTTTTATCATACTAACCCATCTCACGAAGTTCCGTTAAGTTTTGTGTGATTGAAGTTTTCAAGTTTTGGGTGAGATATCGATATGAGGAGAATAAGGAGTGACAAGACCCTAAGCTTTGGGATGCCCAAGGCACCCCAAGGTAATATTCAAGGAAGATCCAAGCAACTAAGCTTGGGGATGCCCCGGAAGGCATCCCCTCTTTCGTCTTCAACATTATCGGTAACCTCACTTGGAGCTATATTTTTATTCGTCACATGATATGAGTTTTGCTTGGAGCGTCATTTTAATTTATTAGTATTTTCTTGCTGCTATTTAGAATAATATTTTTCATCTTTTAGTTCAATAAAAGTGTCAAGTATAGCCTTTACCATACTTATTTTGCATGTCTATATGTTGCTGTTTTGAAAACAGAAAGTTTTCTATCATTGTATGAATTCTTCTGGAAAGTCAGAATGTGGTAAAATCTTGAAATTTTTACAAAATGGGTAAAAACAAAATTTCTACAGTGTGGTAATTTTTCAGAATTTTTGGAGTTAGGGAAGTATCAGTACAATTGCACTCTTTACAGACTGTCCTGTTTAGACAGATTGCTGTTATGTTTGCATTGTTTGCATATGTTTGCTTGTTTAATGATTCTATTTGAGGATAGGAGTATTAAATATGCAGAGGCATTTAGTATGTAATGTTAAATAATAATTTTAGTGATTTGCTACAGTAGAGAATGAAAAGGTTTTGCATTTGATTTATACTAACCTTTCTCACGAGTTCTTGTTGAGTTTTGTGTGCATGAAGTTTTTAAGATTCCGGGAAACCGTGATATGAGAGGAATTAAGGAGACACAAAAGCTCAAGCTTGGGGATGCCCAAGGCATCCCTAATTAATATTTCAAGAAGTCTCAAGCATCTAAGCTTGGGGATGCCCCGGTTGGCATCCCACCTTTCTTCATCAATAATCATCGGTTAGTATCGGTTGAGCCTAAGTTTTTGCTTCTTCACATGATATATGCTATCCTTGCAATGTAATTTTATTTTTGTTTTGCTTGCTGTTTGAATAAAGTACTTAAGATCTGAAATTTTATTTATGAGAGAGAGTCTTCACATAGCTACATAATTATTCAACTACTCATTGATCTTCATTTATATCTTTTTGGAGTAGTTTGTCATTTACTCGTGTGCTTCACTTATATCCTATGAGTAAATAGTTGAATAAATTGAATATCATAAATCTGAAATTATTTATGCTTCATATGCTTATCCCATGGGGAGTAATGACTTTACATATATGAAGTAGAGGTGGTAAATTTATTGAAAGTCAGCAAACATAGTATTGGTCACTTGAACAATTCATGAAAGAATATTGAAGGAAGAGAGATTTCACATATAAATACTATCTTGGACATCTTCTATGATTGTGAGCCCCATTAATTATTTTCAAACTTGATCAAATTAGTTGAAGTTGGACAAGAAAGACAACATGATGAGTTATGCTTGGGTATATTTGTATAGAAGTTATATTGTTATGGATCCTCCAACATGTGGTGCTTGCTATTTAGAATCTTTTGCTAGCGTAAATCTCTGTACTAAGCGGGAAAACTGTTTGTGCATCCAAAATCCTTGAACCAAGTTTCTTCCATGAGTGTCCACCATATCTACCTATATGCGGTATTTACCTGCCGTTCCAAGTAAATTTGCATATGCCAAACTCTAAACCTTCAAATAATAATCTGTTTTGTATGCCCGAATCGCTCATGTAGCGACTAGGGGCTGTCAGTATCTTCCATGCTAGATGGGTTATTCTCACGATGAGTGGACTCCGCTTATCATTCACGAGAAAATGGCTAGTAATTGGGATGCCCAGTCCTATGATCAAAAGATCAAAAACAAAATCGCAAATAAATTAAACAAAACTCCCCCAGGAATGTTGATAGTTGGACGGTACCCGTTGTTTCGGACCAGCCGTGGAATGTGATTGTTGGTGGAGGGGGAGTAAAATATTTACCTTTCTGTTTGGGAACCGCCTATAATGTATCTAGTATGGAAGATATTGGGAACTCTTGGTTGTTATGTTGACAATGAAAGCATACCTCTCAAAATTATTTTTATCTCTGTTTTAAAAGCTTCGAGCTCTGGCACCTCTACAAATCCCTGCTTCCCTCTGTGAAGGGCCTATCTTTTACATTTATGCAAGAGCCAGTAGTATTCCTTATCATTCCAACCCACTCTTTAGTTGGCAAGCATCATGTGATGGGGAAAGATCTAAGCATATATGGCCATTCAAATATATTTGATCATGAATTATTATTGTTGACAATTATCTATATGATAAATAAGTTGGGAGGCGAAACACTAAGCCCCTATCTTTCTCTGTGTTCGATGGATGCTATTTGTTCTAAAAATATGCTCTGAGTGGTAGCAATCATGGAAGACTATATGATAGTTGAGTATGTGGGATTTGCTAAATCAAAGCTCTTACATAGACCCTTCCTGAAAATAAGATGAATTGCAATTGTTTGATGACTGAGAACCTAGTTTGTTAGTTTTCAAGAAAGTTTATGATCTATGCTTTAAACATGTGAATAGCATGTTACTTGATCATGAAAAGTTTTATGATATGAGCTACTGTTTATGATTTATAATGATGCTAGAAAAAGTGATTGAAATTATCATTGATCAAACTTATGCACTTGCTAGCATTCCACATCAAAAATTCCGTTTTTATCATTTACCTACTCGAGGACGAGCAGGAATTAAGCTTGGGGATGCTTGATACGTCTCCAACGTATCTATAATTTTTTATTGTTCCATGCTATCATATTATCTATCTTGGATGTTTTGTATGCATTTATATGCTATTTTATATGATTTTTGGGACTAACCTATTAACCTAGAGCCCAGTGCCAGTTTCTGTTTTTTCCTTGTTTTTGAGCTTCGCAGAAAAGGAATATCAAACGGAGTCCAATTGATCTGAAAATCCACGGAGAATATTTTTGGAAAATATAAAAAACACTGGAGCGAAAAGATTTCGGAGAAGAGTCCCGAGGCCACCACAAGGGTGGAGGGCGCGCCACCCGTCCTTGTGGTTGACTCGTGGACCCCCTTGACTTGTCCCCGATGCCAACACCTCCTATAAATTCCAAAACCTCCAGAACATAACCTAGATCGGGAGTTCCGCCACCGTAAGCCTCTGTAGCCACCAAAAACCAATCGGGACCCTGTTCTGGCACCCTACCGGAGGGGGAAATCATCATCGGTGGCCATCTTCATCATCCCGGCACTGTCCATGACGAGGAGGGAGTAGTTCACCCTCGGGGCTGAGGGTATGTACCAGTAGCTATGTGTTTGATCTCTCTCTCCCGTGTTCTTGATTTGGCACGATCTTGATGTACCGTGAGCTTTGCTATTATAGTTGGATCTTATGATGTTTCTCCCCCTCTATCTTCTTGTAATGGATTGAGTTTTCCCTTTGAAGTTATCTTATCGGATTGAGTCTTTAAGGATTTGAGAACACTTGATGTATGTTTTGCATGTGCTTATCTATGGTGACAATGGGATATTCACATGATCTACTTGATGTATGTTTTGGTGATCAACTTGCGGGTTCTGTGACCTTGTGAACTTATGCATAGGGGTTGGCGCACGTTTTCGTCTTGACTCTCCGGTAGAAACTTTGGGCCACTCTTTGAAGTTCTTTGTGTTTGTTTGAATAGATGAATCTGAGATTGTGTGATGCATATCGTATAATCAAACCCGCGGATACTTGTGGTGACATTGGAGTATCTAGGTGACATTAGGGTTTTGGTTGATGTGTGTCTTAAGGTGTTATTTTAGTATGAACTCTAGGGCTGTTTGTGACACTTATAGGAATAGCCCAATAGATCGATCAGAAAGAATAACTTTGAGGTGGTTTCGTACCCTACAATAATCTCTTTGTTTATTCTCCGCTATTAGTGACTTTGGAGTGACTCTTTGTTGCACGTTGAGGGATTTTTATATGCTCTAATTATGTTATCATTGTTGAGAGAACTTGCACTAGTGAAAGTATGAACCCTAGGCCTTGTTTCCAAGCATTGCAATACCGTTTTTGCGCACTTTTACTACTTGCTACCTTGCTGTTTTTATATTTTCAGATTAGAAAAACCTATATCTACTATCCATATTTCACTTGTATCACCATCTCTTCGTCGAACTAGTGCACCTATACAATTTACCATTGTATTGGATGTGTTGGGGACACAAGAGACTCTTTGTTATTTGGTTGCAGGGTTGTTTGAGAGAGACCATCTTCATCCTACGCCTCCCACGGATTGATAAACCTTAGGTCATCCACTTGAGGGAAATTTGCTACTGTCCTATAAACCTCTGCACTTGGAGGCCCAACAATGTCTACAAGAAGAAGGTTGCGTAGTAGACATCAGCGGCGCGACGATTTGGATAGTTAAGCCCTAGAACATTCCAGTTTAGGATGGAAAGATTTTCATTCATTGCAAACATGAGCTACATCAGTGCTAACAGGGGGCGCACATAGCAGCCTTGCCAAGGCAACAACATCAGGTAGCTTAGGATTTGAGCTACAAACAGGCATAACTAGGACACTTGACATGACATTATAGTAGAGGCAGCTAATCATGGAAATTGGGCTACATCATCAGTAAGGCAGAGCAGCAGCATCAAGCTGGCGCTGCAGCATCGACGTGACCTTGGCCTTGGAGCTCCAGGCCAGCATCACCACCATGGTCCAGGAGGGCGTCTTCAACCGCAGCGGCCAGATCACAGTCAAGCCTGAAGAGGGCTCGGAGCGCAGCAATGGCAATGTCCGGTAGCTATCCGCGGAAGAGAGCCACGTACTTTGCGATGGCAGCCTCTGTGATCATCTCTCCCTCTTCAACCACACCCATGCGCTGGCAAAGCAGCCTCTTTGCCAACTGGGCGATCGGCATTTCTCTGTTCTTAGCTTGGAGTCGTGGACTGCTGTGTATTAGGTTCAGGCATGTGGTTCCTGCAAGTGTCTTCCTCTTGGTCGTCGGCGGTCTTGGTGGGGTGGAGTTGGGTGTCGGGAGGATGGCGGGAGGCCGAGGCACAAAAAGAGGAGTGCATGGCATGTCGCCCAGGGTTGGAGAAGCAGCAGCCGCGGAGCTCCTCTCCAAACAGTCTTCTTCAATGCAGGGCGCCGGAGCATGCTCATGTAGAGGCGTGCATGGCATGCCGCTCTGGTCTGTAGAAGCAGCAGCCACGGGGCCCCTCCCCACCTGGCCTTCGTTAGTGCAAGGTGCAGGAGCAGGTTGATGTAGAGGCGTACAGGGGTTGGTAGGCAAGGGTCCATTAAGTTGCCGTAGGTGAGGCGGTGAAGACCAGCCTGGGGGAGCTTCTGGAGTCACCGGCGATCCCAAACAAGGGGCCACGCGCCGCAACCAGTCGGGTATTTTTGATGTAGGCCGCAGCTCGATGACGTCGCGGGAGGTGGTGTGGGGGGATGGTGGTGGAGATCTTCCGCGGGTGTCTTCACTGCGCTGGACGCAGATCGCATCACAGGAGTGTGAGCGCCTCTCCGGGCAGGCCGCTCGGTGCCGGGCCCTTCTTCTAGAAGCCGGAATGCAGCCCCATCAGGCAGGCGTTGGACTTGGGAGCAGTCGATCTTCCGGGTGTCTGGTGACAGAGACTCCAAACCTCGCCGCCTGCCACCATCATAGTGGTCGTGGGAATCATGGCCGTCGCGTCGCCGATCATCACGAGCACTCCTGCCGTGGTCATCTTCCCGAGGCGGAGCCCTGGAGCGGCTCCGGAACAGGCCACGCCAGGAGGATGGCTGGCGATCGCCGCGCCTTCCACGGTCTTCATGCTCATCGTCCCTGTCGCGGTCATCGTTGCGCCGACCGCGGTCGTCGCGGCGGCCCTCGTCCCGGTGGTCACGCGCACACCCCTCGCCATCCACATCTCCCAGACACCAGCTAAAGGGAGGGTGCGTGACTGGGCGCCGAGGAACCTTGCCGTCCGCACTGGGGGTGAAGTCTTCGATCAAGTCCAGATGACCAGAACACGCAGCTTGAGCCCCAGGCGCCCGACTACGGGGTTTGGGGCGCTGCTCCCTGGCTGGTTGCAGGTGAAGGTGACCTGCTGCACCTTGGGGATCTTGCTCGGGTCCGCCGACCAGGCCCACAAGTCGAGAGTGGCGGCGTCCTCGCATTGCACGGAGGTGATGTCGAAGTAGTGCAGGAAGGTATTCGGCCCCAGGATCTGAGCAGCGACGGCGTCGTTCCAGGCATTGAGCGGAACATTTTCGAGGCAGAGGTGGACATGGTAGTCGGCTTGCAGACGTCGGCATGGGCGTTGAGGCGCCACTTGGCGATGTGGATGTCTAGGTTTTCAAAATCGGAGCTGAAGTGGGAGAAGCGGCCTGGGGCAGCCGTCGCCAGCTCCTGGTGGTGCTAGAAGTCGAACCTGACGAGGAAATCTTCTGGGTAAAAAGGCACCACCTTAAGGAGGGAGCGGTCGATGCCAGCGGAGGAAGCGACCGCGTCCCTGATGACGGAGGTGCTGACCGACGGACGGCTACCCCCAAGCCAGACGACGGCTGCGAGGTTGGCCAAGCTAGCCGCCTGGGCGTCCATTGCTGGCGTGGAGACGACGACCACATGGCCCTCTGTAGGGCGCAGAGAGGGACCCCCCAAGCCAGACGACGACTACGAGGTTAGTGAATATTTGATGCTAAAGGCGTATTTTTCAGTGATCTGGCCCTCCCCAACAGGTTTTAACAGCACTCGCCCCCACTGGTAAAACAATTTTTGCTCGGCCACTGCTGATACATATGTGCTGGTATGTATATATAGCACCATGAGCTACAAATCCAAAAATTGTTCGAAAAGCAAAGGTAAGACACTTTCCACTAGTTGTGTAGCTCCACTGCTTCCCAAAAATTACCAACTCCGGTTGTTTAACATGAATTTAGTTCAATTTATTTGAACATGCATCCTTTCTAGTGACCAAATTACGAAACCATAGGGGGTGCTAATGGCAATTTTCTTTCGCTACAAAGTGGACGAGCGCCACATCTTGTTTTCCAGCACATAACTAAAATCATGTGGAGCTATGTCAAAGAACTTGTAATCTATGACGAGAATCTTCTCAATTTGGTAGAGCTTTTCGCCATTCTTTAGTGCTTTTCGTGATAGGTATGTTGTATCTTGTGACTGGGCTTGACGAGATATAATTTGGCGCTCTTAAGTTTTGGAAGTGAGGACCCCAGCTAAGTTCCTCCAAATTAAAGACCATCGAGAGGACCCCAGCTGTAATATTTGTTTCAGTTGTGTTGGAACTCGCTCTCTGTGTTTTGTTTTATGATGTTATTTCAAGTTGGTGACGTTGATATTGGATCTACAGCTAAACATGTTTGTATTAGGGGTTTATTAATTTAAAACCGAACATTGTATTAATTTAAAGCCGGACATTGTTTATGTCTTTCATCAAAACAACTTACGCCAGCTTATCTAGCCACACAAATCAACAACTAGCTTGGGTGACTATCGAGTGATACCGCACCTTTTTTGTGTGGGAACAGTAACACCACACCTTAGGTGTTACCATCATACTATAGCACCTCTAAGAAGCTACTAGCAGGCGGAAGGCGCGGCGGCACGCCGCGCCAATGGCTCATCCCGCGCGTGCATGTATGTTGTTTTCTATTTTAAGATGAGAAAAGGAATGACAATGGGTTTGAGGTCAAGCTGGTTGCAATGATTTATATAGAGGAGTCCTTTTCATACAGACTGTAATCCTTTGATCACTGCGTACCGCTATTAGATTTGACTGTAGAAGATCAACTGTGAAGCGATGTGCCACACCGTTCACATAGGGAGTGTCTCCTTTATCTCCATATCTGAATGCTTGTACGGCATACCAGTGATTAGGGAAAGAGAGAACCACTTTTTTCCTCGCTCATCTTGTGGATGATTGGCTGAATCTCTGTGTTAATATTTGATTTATAGCAGTGATTATTGCTTCAGGAGAGAGATTGAACAATGAATGTATAGTGCGACGTGGCACATGGTCTTGTGTAGAGTTGCGCATCACCCATGAACACATCTTTGAAAAAATTGCCGTCGGGGTTCATTGTAGCACTGTATGTAGGGAAAATCAATCGATAGTGAGTGTTTCAGTAATGCAAGTAGTTCAAAGAAAACTTTAGTATTGATTAGGACAATGAACTAATTTACGATCTAGACTTGAATAAAACTTTATCTAGAAGTTGCTCATTTTGTTCTATATGCGTTTTTTCTATCATTGTTAATCTAAAATTTAGAATAAACAACAGAAATAATCATTTTAAATAGGGACAGTTAAATTTGGTGTATAGAGCTTGAATATGCAAGGGAGAATTATGTTGAGTTGAAAATAATTCATTGTAGCATTCATGGACTGCTTTAGGCCAAATTTTGTTGTGTATTTAGGCCTAGCTCACTGGGCCACGGAAAACTAAGTTGGTTTTGAGCATTGCTTCTGAAATTACAAATCATATAGCTGTTTTTACACTTGATTTGCTATCTTCTTTCGACTACATTAGGAGACATAGATTCCTAGGGCCTGCTATCTTTTCCATTGCTTTTGTAGCCTCTATTTTCTTATCAGAGAAAAGAACCACATGATGTTACTTAAAGAGGCAAAGATCTTAAAACTAATGTTATTTATCAGTGTTGTAGTAGATGGAACACTCTTTTAATGTTTCAGCTGAGTATTTCAGTTGGCAGGAATAAAAATTCCTTGCAATTAGTGTTGGACATTAAGCGGAGTAAGAATAATAAGAAAATGCATAAGCATGTTATTTACAGGCATGTGGAACTCATTAGCTAGCACAATTTTTTGCTACATATGCACCCAATATCAGATAGCCATAAATCAACTTTGATAGGTATAACTCACAATAATTGATTGAACTCTTCCGTAGATACTTTTAGATATTATTGTGACCAGTAATTGTAGTAGACTACAATGTTGATCAGATCTCAACTTATATCATATTACAAAAAAATTGACGTTCCTGAAGCGACAGTTGCGTATTATATATTGTAAAAATATTCCGGAGTAAATGATCTTACCTTTTTAAAAGCAACAACAATATTCTTGGGAGAAAACAATGCGAGTAGTTGCATCATTATCTTTTGGTGAGTTGGAGTACCGGGCAGAACAAACATAGCTAGGAATCAAAGTAATCGGGCAAATGCTTGATATGTTCAAATGGTCAAGAATTCAATTTTTTGCTGATTTATTGCGTAAGAATATTGTAGTTCATAGTGGTTGTTTGAAAATTCATAATAATAAATTCATGTGAACTCACATATTCATCCTAATATTTTTCCTACTTTATCCTCTGGAATAAAAATCCACTCAGTAGTTGAAGTGGAAAATTTTGACCCATTGGAAGAGGATCCATCTTGATTAGCAAAATCCTTCCACAGATATTCGATCACACTTGAACTTTTCAATTTGTAACGATGCGAAAATTTGCACAAACGTAGAAGGGTCTCTCATTTTTTATGGGAAAAAAATTCATGTTTTTTTAAATATTTTTTCTTATTTTTTCGAATGCTATTTGTATTTTTGGGAGCACTGTTTATGCGATACAGTTCACATGGTCTCTCATTTTTTATGCAAAAAAATTCAGTTTTTTTGCCCCTTTTTTAATGCCATTAGTGAACAGTACCCCTGATATTTTCTGGCAGCACTGTTTGGTTCCGGGACTGTTCACGCAGAATCGCCGTTCACACGAAGTTGCTGTTTACACCTGGTTACTGTTGCCCGCTTACTGTTTAACGGTACTGTTTCATTGGGGACACGTGGTGTTCCAAGAGAGCCCAAGCCGGAGCACTGGGAGCGCACCTGGTGGCTCCCTGCTTAGCCGGTTTAATATAGTAGTATATTAATAATTATGAATGTTGAGAGGATATATGTCTACAATTCTGCAAATTTTCAAATCCAAATTTGGGAGATCTACACACAGAAAATAAAAAGAGCAACGTAATAGTGTCACAAAAGACAAAAAATTAGACACCATTTACATAGGACCCAATAGCTGACGAACTTTTCCTAAGAAGGGATAGTATTTGCGAACATTTTCCCTGTCAGATTTAGTTATACAGGTATGGAGTTTTCTTCAGAAAAGGATGGCAGTTTTTGGAAAAAAAAAAAAACTGCCACCGCGTGATTTTGATCAGACGACTGTGGGGGCGTTCCCTGGGACTTCCTCCCCAGGAAACGTTCCCCCGATAACATTACTGTTTACATATGGATTTGTCTTTTTTTTGCTTTTATGTGCTGAACAAATTTGGATTGAATTTTGTAGGACACGTCTTATCAACATTAAAAAAAAATTGTGTCTGTGTGTGGGCGCGCGAGGGAAGGGAACTCAAATTTTTATTTATTTTGCAACAACGGTCCCCGTCGATTTCCATTAAAGATACCTTCAAGTTCTAGAAACTTCGCAAAAATTCGCCTTTTTTAAATGTGGTAGAGTACGATGATAACACAGTAGCCCCAACTTAACGAGCTTCTTTAGTCATTACCTTCAAAATTGGTGAAGCCCAATGAGAGCATCTACAACCGGGTGGCCTATATCCACTTCAAACGCCTCGGCCTGCTGTCCGTCCAGTGCCCGGCCCAAAAAACAGGACCCAACCGGGCTTCCCGCAACCAGCCCAAAGGCCCGGGTTGTCCGGCATCCCACATATCCAGCCCATATGTGGGGCGGATATGGGGAGGCCCGGACACACCAGAGCACCGCCGCCACGTCGGACTGGCCCGCTATGGCCCATGCCGCCCCCACCACTGTCCCCACAAAACCCCCAATAGGTCCGATGAACCCTAGACAAACCCCACCCCTCCCACTCCTCGCCCTCTCTGCTCCCCTCCGGTCTCCTCCCCTTCCCCTCCCTAATATCTCCTGTCCCCTCTGCCATGGCCAGGTTCGGTGACAACTCCGGCAGCGAGTCCAATCCCATGGGCTGGGAGGTCCTCGTGATGGAGGAGGACTCTGGCTCTAGCAGCGACGGGCTGGAAGACGAGGAGCTCGCGCTCCGCATCGGTATCAAACGGTCGCTACTAGACTCCGGCGAAAGCTCGAGCCCGGCGTCGTCTGGCGCCAGCTCCTTCCGGTCCCGCCGCGACAATGCGACTTAACGCGCTCGCCCGTCCTGCTATGCACCGCTCCATATTCAGAGCTGGGCGACCCTCTCCCCTTGCCCTCCGGCGCCAGCTCCTCCCTGGCAACACTGGGTGCTTGTACCCGTGGCTACCAAGAGAATGCAGATGCGGAGTCGAAGGTGAAGGCCGCCGGCCGTGAGCGGCAGTGGGCTGTGCAGAGGGAGGCAAAGTCCGACCATTCCCCCCGTCGAGGCGTAGGAGCAGCTCCTCCGTGAGGTTCTGCACCGTTTACTTACCTCAGCGGAGACGGACACTAGGCGCCTCCGGCGGAAGAATGCGAAAGCGCTCCGGCTTTGGATCGAGGCGTCGGAGCCCCTCGCGAGGGAGAAGGAGACTGCCAAAGGCCAAGGCGGCACGCCAAGTGAAGGAGCAGGCTCGCGCCATCCGCCGCTTCTCCGGCCACATCGCCTCGGCATCGGACAGCGGCACCACAAACACGGACAATGACGACGACGATCCTCCTGCCGCGGACGCCTACACGAAGGAGATATACCACTGCTCCGGAGACCGCAAGGGCAAGGGCCCAGCCAAGAAACGGTGATCTCCGCCTCCCTGCCTCATCTAGCTAAATTAGTTTGTATCTAGTAATCTATCCGGCGAACTATGTCTTTTGGGTCTGGTGAACTGTGCCCGATGAATTATGCTGAACTATGGGGGGGGGGGGGGGGGGGGGGGGGGGGGGGGGGGGGGGGGGGGGGGGGGGGGGGGGGGGGGGGGGGGGGGGGGGGGGGGGGGGGGGGGGGGGGGGGGGGGGGGGGGGGGGGGGGGGGGGGGGGGGGGGGGGGGGGGGGGGGGGGGGGGGGGGGGGGGGGGGGGGGGGGGGGGGGGGGGGGGGGGGGGGGGGGGGGGGGGGGGGGGGGGGGGGGGGGGGGGGGGGGGGGGGGGGGGGGGGGGGGGGGGGGGGGGGGGGGGGGGGGGGGGGGGGGGGGGGGGGGGGGGGGGGGGGGGGGGGGGGGGGGGGGGGGGGGGGGGGGGGGGGGGGGGGGGGGGGGGGGGGGGGGGGGGGGGGGGGGGGGGGGGGGGGGGGGGGGGGGGGGGGGGGGGGGGGGGGGGGGGGGGGGGGGGGGGGGGGGGGGGGGGGGGGGGGGGGGGGGGGGGGGGGGGGGGGGGGGGGGGGGGGGGGGGGGGGGGGGGGGGGGGGGGGGGGGGGGGGGGGGGGGGGGGGGGGGGGGGGGGGGGGGGGGGGGGGGGGGGGGGGGGGGGGGGGGGGGGGGGGGGGGGGGGGGGGGGGGGGGGGGGGGGGGGGGGGGGGGGGGGGGGGGGGGGGGGGGGGGGGGGGGGGGGGGGGGGGGGGGGGGGGGGGGGGGGGGGGGGGGGGGGGGGGGGGGGGGGGGGGGGGGGGGGGGGGGGGGGGGGGGGGGGGGGGGGGGGGGGGGGGGGGGGGGGGGGGGGGGGGGGGGGGGGGGGGGGGGGGGGGGGGGGGGGGGGGGGGGGGGGGGGGGGGGGGGGGGGGGGGGGGGGGGGGGGGGGGGGGGGGGGGGGGGGGGGGGGGGGGGGGGGGGGGGGGGGGGGGGGGGGGGGGGGGGGGGGGGGGGGGGGGGGGGGGGGGGGGGGGGGGGGGGGGGGGGGGGGGGGGGGGGGGGGTGTGCTTAATTACGGAGCATTGAAGCATGCATACTTTGTGCTAGCCACGGAATATTAGGGTTAGGGAACTCTCGATATTACATGCATGAAGAAGATTATTTGAGAGCTAATAGATAGAACATAGTAAGCTCGACGAAGACGAAGCTACACGACGAAGGGCAGGGACCTGCTGCTCGCTAGTCTCTTTTCCTCTTGACGCCGGCGGCCGCCGTGCCGTTGCGGTCGTCGCCGCCGCCGTCGTCAACGTGGGTCGCCACAGCCGCGGCCGTGAGCTTGGTGAGCAGGTCGGAGGCGTTGTCGGCGAGGACGAAGATGTTGCGCGCCGCGTCGTCGATGAAGCCCTCCTCGACGCCCTTGTCGAACAGCGAAAGCAGGCTGTTGTAGTAGCCGTCCACGTTGAGCAGGCCCACCTAATGCAACGAGACATCACCAACAACCGTACGTAAGTTGTCATTAGTTAGTTACACATCGTTTTCGTTGAGCTAGCAGGATTAGGGCACGAGGGCCTACGTACATATATATACACAAATTAGTATCTGGCTAACCAATCACTGGCCCCGGCACATACATTAATGTAGGAATAATGCAGAATGGCAGTTAAATACGACAAGCTTACAGGTTTGTTATGGATCCCCAGCTGCGCCCACGTTATGATCTCCAGCACCTCTTCGATCGTCCCATAACCGCCTGCACGTAGGACTTAACCCGTTAGTTACACTAGAAATGAGCGGCAACGCAAGAACTTAATAACCCGTTTTCTAAGCTTCTTGATTACTCCCTTCGTCCGGGTTTATTAGTCCTGTGAGCAAACTAACCACGTCTCATTTTTGTAAGGCCCCTAAACGTTTGCAGTAAATTTCTCTCGATTCTCTCTGTTGCATGCGCGATGGATTGGTTAGGCAGCCGCGTCATTAGCAGCATGCACCACGCAATAACTACTGCGCTAGTGCTAGATGTGGGCTTGATTGGCTAGTGAAAAAGCGAAGCAGGCCGTCGGCTGCATGCAGTAACTACGAGATGCTCTGGTTGGCCGTTGGCATGCTCCGAATAATGCGCTCTTAGCGTTAAATCACGCGTCATCGACATTAATTTTTTCCTTGGTACCTGAGTTTTTGTCGGTAGGTCCAATAAACCCGGACGGAGGGAGTAGTTATTATCGACCTTAAACGTTTGGCTAAAATCACACATTAGCAACATTTTCCAAGAAACACACACACACGTAGTGGCTAAGATGAGTGGCAGTCTGTGACCTGGCAGGGCGATGAAGGCGTCCGAGTGTTTTGCCATTTCTGACTTGCGCTCATGCATGTCCCTGACCACTTTCACCTCTCCCAACGTCTCCCCTGACACCTAGGAAAGACTCGTACGCGCATTCAAAAACACGTTTCATATATCATATATTACTAAAGTAAAAATAATCAAGCACATGCATGCATTTCGTTCATGCAGATACTGCAGGGAGGATAGGACATGTATGTGTGTACGGTGGCAGAAGAGATTCGCGCATGCACTACCTCTTCCGGCAGGAGAGCACTAGGGATGACCCTGCACACAGAAGCAGCACGATTATTTATGGCAAAACTGCAACCTATAGCTCCATGGAAGCTATCTATCTATCTCAGAGAGTGAGAGGCACTGTAGGATCAGCAGATGCGTAGTGTAGGACTTTACCCGAGGACGTGGCGGCCGCCGTCGTGGACGGCCTTGGACACGAGGCCCATCAGGCCGCCGCTGCCGCCGCCGTAGACGAGATCGAGCTGCCTCTCCACCTGCAAAGGATACGTACGTACGTACGCCGTCGAGAACCAAGTCAGGGAGACATGCACCACATGGGCAGAGCTTGACGGCTAGCTAGCTACTTTGGTTGGTGTAAGTACTAGCTCACCAGTTGCTTCCCGAGGTCGAGCGCGGCGGCGCTGAAGGACGGCCGGTTGCCAGGCCGGCTGCCGCAGAAGACGCACACCGCTCGCACCGGCCTCGGGGCGTCGCCGCCGGTGGCAGTCTCCGGAGCCTTCTCTGGGTTCGCTTCCATGTATCGGACGGTGAAGGGAGGGATGAGGGAGGCGTTCGGATAGAGAGACCAAGATGAGGGTGGGTGTTTGTGCTTCGGCGGAGCTAAAGATGAGGGTGGGTGCTCGTGCTTCGGCAGAGCTAAAGATGCGGGTGGGTGTGCTGTGCTGTGCTGCTATGGAGGACGGCGCCCTTGTGAGGTCCCCTCGGTGCCTATTTATGCACCAGACAGACGTTGCTTAATAACTTGCCTGCTATGAAAGTGCTACTAATATACATATTCTAATTCAATATTAATCGTGTCCGTCATATACCTTAGACCATCTACAACCAGACTAAACTAATTTGATCCCCGATACATCCCCAGACATGTCCCCTCCGAGCCCTCATTTGTGTGTGCATGCAGTCATGTTCCTCACTTTTTTTCATGTCCGGTCACATGCACATGATTGATGAAGATAGAGAGAGAGAAATAAAAAGAAAACAAGGACAGGAAAGGTTTACAGAAAACTTGGACATATGAGGACAATTTGAGGGGTCCGGTCGAGTGATTTTTTCTTCTCTCCCCTGTCTGGGCTGTCCGCTACAGGGGAAAATATGGGGTCCGGTTATGGATGTTCTTACACCCATCATATCCTAGATTTTGGTAAGATTTGATACGATTTGAGTATGGGTAGGGAAATGCAAGGAAAAGTTTCGATTTAGTTGAGGTTTTGGTAGGATTTGATTTGATTTAGGTACGGATATGAGAAGATAAAGAAAAGTTTTGATTTAGTGGTGTTTTTTATAATATTTAATTTAATTTAATTAATTATTGCAGAATGTGGTTTTGAGTGAAGGGACTAAACCTAACAAACGAAACAACTAGGGACTCTAATTGAGCCTTGCATTGTACATTCGTACTTGCATCATGAAAATCATCTATGTATATATCTCATCAAGAAAAATGTTTTCGTTCCAACACTGGTTTCTCTCTGAAACGTGACATATACACACACAGGAGATTCTACCTAAGCTAACATTAGGGACCACCAGTACTATCGCCTGCTAACTTTCTTAAGCAGGCGATTAACTAGAGGTTGGATGGATCTTCATCCCGTGTTCCTTTTATTCACATTGCCAAACTTTATCTTGTAACTAGGTGGCACAATTGTTCTTCTGAAAAGAAAAATACAGTTACATTCTCACCATTTGATCATATAGTATTACATTCCTAAGTTGGAAAAATCACTATGGAACAAAACCAAACGAAATATGGATTGCACATTCTGTCTATCCCTAAATGTACGATATCAGTAAAACACACACGGAATTCTAGCTGAATGTGTTTTAAGAAGAAGGGAGAATGATTTCTACTCATGGATGGACATATTTAGTAATTCTAGGATTAACAACTTCCTTATCCATGAGATATTTCATAGCAATATGATTTGTGTGAACAATTACTTTATACCGAACAATTTAAGATCTACATTTGTCATAAGCAACGATAATCGGTCGAAATTCCTTTTTAGTTGTTGCATTTTTTTTAGCATTGTAGATGGTCTTACTAGCACAACGAATAACATTTAATTTTATAAAAAACTGCCAAGAACAACCCCTACAATATAATCACTAGCGTCCTACATGATTTTAAATTGTAAATTTAAGTCAGGTGGTTGAATATGTGAGCAATAATTAAAGCTTTCTTCAAAGTTCCAAAAGCTTCTATACAACTACTCCCACCATTCCAATGAGTAAGCATGCACACATCGCAAAATTTGACTTTGACCACAAATTCGACAAATAAAATATATTTTTGGGGCTTAAAATTACACAATTTAAAAACTCTTTTGAATACGAATTCAACAATATAATTTTTGTCACATATAACACATATTTGTTTGGTCTTTTGCAAAAGATTCGTAAGAGGTCTTGATTAGTTTGACAAATCTTTATTAAATTTCCAATAGAAACGAGCATGATCAAGAAGCTTTGTATATCTTTTTATGTTTGCGGTATTTGTCATTTTCTCAGTACACACTACTTTGTCTCTATCAACTTCTATTCTCTAGAAGAAATTATATGAGTGAGAATAATACTTCATTTACCACAAAGTGACACTTCTTCGAGTTTAAGACACGGTGTGTATCCTCGCATTGCTGCAAAACTTTATGAAGATTGTATAAGAAATTACCAAATGAGGTTACATACATAGAAAAACCATTCATATTTTTTTTCACAAAAATCTGTAATGAAAGTCGGAATATATCTCTAAAAGGTACCAGGAGCATTGCATAAGTCAAAAAGCATAGATCTTTAAGCAGAAATTCCAAAAGGACAAGTGAAAGTGGTTTCCTCTTGATCCTTCAGGAAACACAGTTATTTATATCACGAAAGTGTGAATGCTTAGATCTAGTATTTGATCAATAAAATGATAATGATATTTTCTATTGACTTTATTTAATTTTCTATATTCAATGCACAAGTAAAAGTGTTGTTCTCTTGAACTTCAGAAAATACGGTTATTTGGATCACAAAAATGTGAATGCTTAGATTATCTTTATAGTATTTGATCAAATGACAGAGGACAATGATCTTTCCTAGTGAATTTATTTAATTTTCTGTATTCGATGCACATCATATATAATGTCACAATTTTTGTGTGAGATAAGTTCATTGTTTTCATAATGTACAATGATTAAACCTTCGTTCTTAGGGACACAACGAATAGGGCTAGCCAATCTACTATCATGAAAAGGATAAATAATACTGGCTTCAAAGAGTTTAAATGACTCATTCCTTGCTACTTCCTTCATTTCTGGATTAAGACGACGTTGATGATCAATGATAGTCTTTGCATATGTCTCCATATAAATTTTATGAGTGCATAGCGAAGGGCTAATGCCTTTAATATCATCCAAAGTATAACGAGTTGTTGCACGATGATCTCTCAACAACATCCAATAATTGTTCTTCTTCATGTGTTGAAAGGTTGTTGTTGATAATAACATATTTTTTCCATCCATATAGGCATATCTCCAAGTGTCGGCAGAGTATTAATTAATTTAAAAACAAGATCTTCTTGGAAGAAGGTGGTGGCTCTAGCAAAGGACTGGGTGGGATATTAACTTTCACCAATGTTGGTTGATATGAAGAGGCATCATCTATTTCCCTTCTATCCTCAAAATCGAGCTCCGCTTTGATCCAATGAACAATGCTCTAGTGGATCAGTTTTATCTCATATTGTTGAGAATGTTCTTTAGAATCAATTTGATTGGAAAATTTAGAGAAACTAAAGTAAACTTGATCTTTACAAAATTTAATGATTTTTTCTCTAAGGCCATCAACCACAATACTAGGAGTGTCAAGAAAGGTCTACCAAAAACTATAACATAAGTTATCTTGTGGGGTTCCAAGTACTAAAAATATATGGGATACTTAGTCCTACTTTAGAGAACATCTATATACCTAATAATTCCCATATGTTCAATATACAATCTATCTACTAGTTTAATGGCCACATCAGTTCTTTCCACCTTTAAGGGAGCAATTTCTTTAGAAGTTTCTAGGAGTATAAGGTATGGCACTAGTACTAGCACCAAGATGACATAACCCATGATAACAATGTGTATCAACAATGACTGAAATAACAGTTATCCCTACATCATTGTACTTGCTCCTTTGTCTTATAATGTTAGTGCTGGAACACATATAGTGAACTACATGCTATTTCAATTCATTGGCACTTAATTCATTAATTGGAGCTACGTAAGGGTGTGTTTCTAATCGCTCGTAAGGTATTCTACATTTATCCAATCTCTTTCTCCTAACTCTGGAAACCAAAGAATGTTCCCTAATATTTAAGATAGGGAGGTTTTTCAACGTAATGGATAGACTCCACGGTTTTAATTATGTATTTCTTTATCAACATAATTCCTTCATTTATCAATATCTTTAAATGGTTCATGATACTTCTGTTGGGGAACATTGCATGGAAAACAAACAAAATTCTACGCGCATGCAAGATCTATCCATGGGGATGCATAGCTACGAGAGGGGAGAGTATGTCTACGTACCCTCGTAGACTGTTAAGCGGAAGCGTTTATCAACGCGGTTGATATAGTCATACACCTTCACGATCTGCCCGATCAAGTACCGAACGTACGGCACCTCCGCGTTCAGCACACGTTCTGCTCGATGACGTCCTCGCCTTCTCAATCCTGCAAGAGAGGCGAAGTAGTAGATGAGTTCTGGTAGCACGACGACGTGGTGACGGTGGTGGTGAAACTATCCGCAGGGCTTCGCCAAGGACAACGAACTTGGACGGAGGAGGAACTAGAACTAGAGGGAGACGAGGCGCCGCACACGGCTTGGGGATCGTGGTGTGTGTTGCCCCTCTCCCTCCTCTCATATATATATATATATATAGGTGGGGGGAGGAGGGGAGGCAGCCTAGGGTGCCCCAAAGAGGGCCGGCGGCCCCCTTGGGCTCCTGCCCTGGCCGCCCCCCTTCCTTATTTGCTCTCGGGGGGAAGGAAAGGGAAGGAGAGGGACGGCAAGGGGAGGCCGACTCCGCTCCTTCCTTTTCTCCCCAAGGCCGGCGGCCAGAGGTGGGGCGCGCCAGCCCCTTGTGGGCTGGTGTGCTCCCCTCGTTTGGCCTATATGGCCCAATAACCTCCCGGGGCCTCCCGGAACCCCTTCCGGTGATCCGATAAATACCCGGTACATTCCAAAACCTTTCCGGTGACCAAATAGTATCGTCCTATATATCAATATTTACCTCTGGACCATTCCGGGGATCCTCGTCATGTCTGTGATCTCATCCGGGACTCCGAACAACATTCGGTCACTAACTCACATAACTCATATAGTACTATATCATCAATGAACGTTAAGCGTGCGGACCCTACGGGTTCGAGAATGATGTAGACATGACCAAGACGCTTCTTCGATCAATAACCAATAGTGGGACCTGGATGCCCATATTGGTTCCTGCATATTCTATGAAGATCTTTATCGGTCGAACCATTATGACACCATACGTAGTTCCCTTTGTCTGTCGGTATGTTACTTGCCTGAGATTCGATCGTCGGTATCTCCATACCTACTTCAATCTCGTTATCGGCAAGTCTCTTTACTCGTTCCATAATACATCATCTCGTAACTAACTCCTTAGTCACTTTGCTTGCAAGCTTCTTGTGATGATGTATTACCGAGAGGGCCCAGAGATACCTCTCTGATACACGGTGTGACAAATCGCAATCTCGATCCAACTCAACAGACACCTTTGAAGATACCTGTAGAGCATCTTTATGATCACCCAGTTACGTTGTGGTGTTTGATAGCACACAAGGTATTCCTTCGGTATCTGAGAGTTGCATGATCTCATGGTCGAAGGAATATGTATTTGACATTAAGAAAGCAGTAGCAATAAACTGAACGATCATATGCTAAGCTAACGGATGGGTCTTGTCCATCACATCATTCTCCTAATGATGTGATCCCGTTATCAAGTGACAACACATGTCTATGGTTAGGAAACCATAACCATCTTTTGATCAACGAGCTAGTCTAGTAGAGGCTCACAAAAGATTGTCATTGGACCCTATGCACTGGGTATTACACCCAGATCGGATATGAAATCCTTCATCCAGACTCCTTTATGCGCAGCATCTGAAGCAGCTATGTACTCCGCTTCACACGTAGATCCCGCCACGATGCTCTGCTTGGAACTGCAGCAACTGACAGCTCCACCATTCAATATAAATACGTATCCGGTTTGTGACTTAGAGTCATCCGGATCTATGTCGAAGCTAGCATCGACGTAACCTTCTACGACGAGCTCTTCGTCACCTCCATAAACGAGAAACATATCCTTGGTCCTTTTTGTAACACCCCTGTGTAATAAAGCACTGTTCTATTTTGTTAATTATGCCAAGTCATCTTCATTTGCAATGCTTGACCATAATGTTTAAACACTTCAATTCAAATTTCTCTCTAATAATCAATTCAAATTCAAGTGCAAAATAAAGTTGCCCAAAAGTTGCTGGAAAAAGTCCGTATCGTTTGAAAAAATCTGAAGGCGGCTCAGGACCGCCAGAAGAGCAACTACGATCACAAACGATGGGGTTTGACTTATCAACCTGGTGATCAAGCTTATCTGCGTGTCACTCCTATGAAGGGCACTCACCGCTTTGGAATCAAGGGCAAGTTAGCTCCATTCTACATTGGTCCATTCCGCATTGTTGCTAGACGTGGTCAGGTGGCATATAAATTGGAGTTGCCGTCGCAATTCTCGCATATCCATGACGTCTTCCATGTGTCGCAACTTCGTCGTTGCTTCAAGGAATCTCCGCACCGAGCAGTGGATCATGAGTTGCTCGAATTACAAGATGATCTTTCTTATAAGGAGCATCCGATCCGCACTCTCGATGAAGCTGAACGTCGGACCCAACAGAAGACGACCAAGTTCCTGAAAGTACAGTGGTTGAATCATACCGAAGATGAAGCCACTTGGGAACGCGAGGATCATCTTCGGGAGGAATACCCCGACCTCTTTCCTTCTACCTCCTGAATTCTCGGGACGAGAATTTCTTTTAGAGGAGGAGAACTAATAAAGCACTATTCTCTTTTGTTAATTATGCCAAGTCATCTTCATTTGCAATGCTTGACCATAATGTTTAAACACTTCAATTCAAATTTCTCTCTAAAAATCAATTCAAATTCAAGTGCAAAATAAAGTTGCCCAAAAGTTGCTGGAAAAATGTTCACCTTCTAGCAAATATTCCAAAACAAATGTTTATAAAGAAAACAACATCATCATCAACCACAAAATGGGCCTAAGCATTTATAACAGTGCCAAAACAGCACCTTAAATGCTATATTCATTTTTGAATAATTCACATGGATTTCAAAATTGCCCAAACTTCTTGTGGCAGTGCAGAATATTGCATTGTATTTATGTGGCTAAGATTCACATTTTTACAAAGTCATTTGGTGGCTCAAAGTATTGCAAGACTACATCTGAAAAAGAAAGAGCCGAAAAGAAATAAGTTAAAAGAGAAAGGCCACTATGCACTGGGCCTAAGTGCACAGTGCCTGAGGCTAGCCCACCAGGCCCATCTTCCCCTCCTCTCTTCTCTCTCCCTCGCGCTGTCGCCGCGCCCGTGGCTGCGCGCGCGCGCCGGCGAGACGACGACACGGCGACGCCCACCGATGCGAGGGGATAAGGCCGAGGCCCCGTCCCTCCCCCCTGGCCACTTCTCCCTCGCCCGCTCACTCTTCCCCTTCCTCCTTGCCTCTCCTCGTCCAGATTTGCCGCGCCCGACCATGCTCGCCGCCGTGCCTCACCGCTGCCGTGGCCACCATCACCGCCTCGCTTTGCCACAATGCCATAGAGGTTCGCCGTCGTCCTCCACGTCGTCCGGTGCCCTCCGTTGGAGCCAGGAGGCACCACAGCGCCGGATCTCCTTCGCCCCTTTCCGCCTCTACTTCAGCGATCCCTTTCGACTCCGGTGACTCCTGCTGCTACTAAGCTGACACCGGGCCACCTTGTGCCTTCCCGGTGAGCCTCTGCCCCTTCCCTTTCTTCTCTAGTCACCGTTGGCTGCCTGTAGTCGCCGCTCCACTTGTGCCCGAGCCCGTCGCCGCGGAGCTCGTCGCCGACGAGGCTCCGGTGACCAAATGGTCACGGGCGTGCGTCCGTTAGCTTTGCCGCATCGCGTAGAGCATGCTTAGCTCCTCCATTCGAGCTGCTGCACGCCGCAACACTGTTTCCGTCGAGCACCTGCGAACGCCGCCGCTGACCTCGATACTGGCGCTGATTTCGGCCAAGTCCGGCGACGCCACCACCGCCATTCGACGCGCCGCTCGCCACCCAATCGAACACACCAAACCCCGCGCCAAATGGCCACCGAACGGCGAAGTCCAAGGCGCACCCGTGTCCTCCGCTGCGATTCGACGTCGCCGGCGGCTAAACGCCGGCCGCCGCCACGCTGGCTGACCTGGGGCCACCCCAGGGTCACTGCCAGTGGGTCCCGCGGGCCCAGTTGACCTGGTCAGCGCCGCTGACGTGGCAGTTACTGTCACGCCCCGCTGCATAAAATTATTTTTATAATTAACTAAAAGTGCTAATTAAACTCTGTTAATTAATTAGTTAATTAGTTAGTCTAATAACTCACTGACAGGTGGGGCCGAGCTACTATTTAACTCTGTTTAAATTAAACAAGACCCTGTTTAGTCCTCTGCCTATGACATGTGGGACCCACATGTCAGGTTTGACCTGGCCAGCCGACTGTTGACCACTGACATCATCATGACCTCATGCTGACGTCACCAAACACTGTTCTGGATAATGTTGAATTAGATAAATAAAATAAATTCTAGAAAATGCCTAAAATCTTTAAAAATTCATAGAAATTAAACCGTAGCTCAGATAAAAAAACTTTATATATGAAAGTTGCTCAGAACGACGAGATGAAGCCGAATATGCCCTCCTCATACCTGTCACATGCCTCTAGCATGATGAACATGGAACTTTCCCCTCCGGTTCATCTGACCGAAAATTGCCCGGAGCTGGTAAAATACCTCCGGATGTATTCCCGCTCCGTTTGTAACGTGTAACAGCGCGATAGGTCACCCCTAACACCGTGTATTACCATGCCTTGCTTTGTGATTGCTTTTGTTGCCGTGTATTTATATTGTTCCTTCTCCCCCTTCTTCCCGGTAGACCCCGAGACCGCTGACGATGCCCTGGTGATCGACTGCTTCACCGTCGGAGTTTCCTTTTCCATCTGCCGAGCAACCAGGCAAGCCCCTCCCTTGAACATTTCGATATCGCCCATTCCATTCTCTCGTGCTTGCATTAGATTTTGCTACTGTAATTGATTGCTCCTATTCTGATGCATAGCCAGTTTTTGTAACCTGCTTATTGATACCTACTTACTTATCCTAAACTGCTTAGTATAGGCTGGTTAGAGACCCACCAGAGACCCCCACTTTGACCCAGTTACCCCTGCTGGATTATCAGATGACTCGATCAGCATGATCGACAACCAGGCCCCGGCACCGCACATCACCCCCTTAGTTGTACGACACTGCAGCGTTACTATCGAGTGCCGAGGGTGATACCTCGTTTAGCACTTCTGATGTTAACTCTGTAGAGTAGCTATTCGGTCGTGGTCCTCGAGGGTGATTCCTCCTTCACCACTCCCGATAATGACGTCGTCGTGCAACACCTCAAGTGTGAACTCGAGGGTGATTCCTCCTAAGTTCACCTTGACGACTGCATCAGGTAGAATCCATCGAGGGTGATTCCTCAGGTTTTCCCTTGGTGTTTGGACACACGGTTACTTTGACTTAACACAGAACCATGATGACATCGGGTTGGCCCTGAGGGGTACCTGCGAGTGATGTGGAGTCGGGTTGACCTGGACGGTATCCGAGAGATAATTACGAGGCGTGGCCGGGCATTCTTAGTCCTTGCCGCAAGTCCTTGAGACGGGGCGACGGGGTCACATGATCATGAGTCTCTGCTCGTTACCGCACTACCAATCCACTAACGATTTGGATATTTGATCCGAGTGGGCCTCTGGCCCGATAGCACTAACCATCACGTGGGAAAAGTTATGGGCACTCTGCATCGTGGCATCAGCCAAAAGCTCTGTCAGACGTCCAGTTTAGCATGGCGGCTGGGCTGGGCCGACACCATCCTGTAGTGGTGGAGCCTGGACCCGCCCTGCACGCAACGAACCAGAGTGCACAGGGTGATGGCCCAAGACCCCTGAGTGCTTAGGATGTAGACCGACGGGGACCTCTCTACTGAGCTCTAGGTAGGGTTGCGGTGTGTCATTTAGCCGAGGCCGGGCATGACCCAGAAAAGTGTGTCCGGGCGTAGTTAAGCGAGCGTGGTGGGTAAGTTGGTGCACCCCTGCAGGGAAGAACTAATCTATGCATAGCCGGATCCTCGGTAATAGACGCTCGGAGTTGTATTCCGATCGATACAACTAGAACTGGATACTTGTGATGACAAATGGATAGTATGGCTCTGGAATTGCTTTCTCGCAGGGAGTCGAGGAAGCATCTCAGGTCGATGTTGATGACACTACTACTACTACTACTACTACTACTACTACTACTACTACTACTACTACTACTACTACTACTACTTTATATTGTGCTAATCTACACTCTTCTAATGTTGCAAGACCGCTGAAGATGCTAGTCTTCGATAGGACTAGGCCTTCCCTCTATTCTAGCATTTCTGCAGCCCAGTCCACATATACAGCCTTTCTTTGATAATGTTGCATATGTAGTGTAGATTCTTGCTTGTTGAGTACTTCGGATGAGTACTCACGGTTGCTTTGCTTCATCTTTTCCCCATATCCGTTTGATGCGACCAGATGACGGAGCCCAGGAGCCAGTTGCCCCTGTCGACAATCACTACTACCACACCGAGGATGGCTTTTACTACGAGTTGGCTGACGACCAGGAGTAGGATCGGATGGTCCCAGGTAGGAGGCATGCGCCTTATCGATCGTAGCTTTTGTTTTGCTCTGCCTTCTTAAGGGCTTATCTGTCTTTCTTTTATATCTGTACTCAGATATCTGATGCTTCCGCTGACGCTTGTATGAGAGCTTATGTATTCGAGCCCTCGAGGCCCCTTGCTTGTAATATAAAGCTTGTATGACTTTTAATTTGTGTCTAGAGTTGTGTTGTGATATCTTCAAGTGAGTCCTTAGGCTTGATCATGTGCATTTGCGTGTATGATTAGTGCATGATTAAGCCGGGGGCGTCACAGGTTGGTATCAGAGCTAACTGCCTATAGGATCCCCCTTTCCAACTCCTTGGCCGAAGTTGAGTCTAGTGGACCAAAACTGTTTTACTAACATGGCTGTGTGGCTTACGGGCCCACGTCGTCATTGGGTGGTATTAGGATCTTTTATTCCTCTTCCTTACTCTGGGATTCTGATCTCTCTTCCTTTCGGGTTAAAATTTTACTAACTCCAACATTAGGTTCTCGTGATCACATCCACCCGGAGTTCTGAAATTACCCCCCTTTCTTCAAGTTTGTGGGCCAGGTTCTGCTTGCAGGATCCTTTTATCGAGGGTACCATGTGTTGTCACTTGCAGATTCCTCGCCCCAACAGTTTTCTCCGACATGATGTAGCCTTTGCTATGTCACGTTGTTGTATTCCTCACCGCGTGCCTGCGCGCCGCCTAGTTTGTCTAGCTGCGTGCATTTTCGAACTCCTACCGCCGTTTATGTCCAACTCCATGCATAGTGTTGTATGTCTTTAATGACTACTAATATGAACCTGATGCCCTTCTTGTTCATTACTCATGATACATCGTGAATGACCTCTTACACATGCAGTTTTTCTTGCTAAACTGCCCCTGTTGATTTGGCAGGATAGCTGACGATCCTCCACCTCCACCCTATATTGCCGAAATGATGCAGCAGTTTGAACTGAACCGTCAGGTTATGACTGGGATATTGGCTCAGTTCCCAAACTAGAATGCTCATCAACAGCCTACCCCAATAACACTGCCAGAATTCATGCGCCTCAATCCGTCCACTTTTCACAGCTCGAGTGATCCAATGGATGCTGATGATTGGCTCTGTGACATTGCCTTCCAGATGAAGTCGGCCAATGTTATCCCTGACAGTTACATCACCTATACGACGTATCACCTAAGGGGTTCAGCTGCTCAATGGTGGGAAAGCCACAAGGGTATGTTGCCTACTAAAACAGTAACCACTTGGCAGGAATTTCAGCTAGCCTTTCATGCACGGTACATTCCTCAAGGTCTGAAGGACCAGAAGAAGCAGGAGTTCCGCAAACTCACCCAGGGAATAATGATTGTGGATGAATATCAGAGGAAATTCCTTAAATTATCCCGCTATGCCGAAGATGACGTCTGCACTAACGCACGCAAGCAGGAGAAATTCCGTGAAGGACTGCGCACTGATATAAACCTCGCACTTGCTGTCCATGATTGCACAGACTTCGCAATGCTTGTCAGCCAATCTTTCCTAGTTGAAACTACTCTGACTAAATACCAGGAGTCGCTCAAGCGTACTCGAGATGTCGGCTCATCTTCAGGTCAGCCTGTTCAGAAACGTCGTGTCTGGATCCCACACAATGTTCATCATCAACCTGCTCCAACGCCCAGGCCAATGTTGCACCTCGTCTGCCTCCGCCGCCGAGACAGCTAACAAGTCAAGGTGGACAGTCCAACACTGTGGCTCGTCCCCATAATGATGGTTTATACCGCAAGTGTGGACAGCCAGGGCACCGTGCTTCCAACTGTCATCAGGGTCAGCCACAGAATTCATCACGTCGTCCTGTTGACAGTAAGAAGGGTTGTCGAAACCGTCATACCAGTAGATGTAGTGCCAGGTCGCCTACGGTGACTGGTGGTCAAGTCACCCATGTCAAGATTGAAGAAGCTCGAGAGTCCCCTAAAATTGTGATGGGTACTCTTCTAGTTAACTCAGTGGCAGCTTCTGTTCTTTTTTATTCAGGTGCATCACATTCCTTTGTGTCCCAGCAATTTGCACAATTACATGAGTTAACCATGAGCTCATTACCCACTCCTTTGGAAATCAGCACTCCCCGGTCCAGGTGGCAAACTCAGATGATAAGTCACACAATCAGATCAGGATTGAAGGATTGATGTTCCCTGTTTCACTCATTGCTCTCGGACCTTCTAACATAGATGTTATTCTCGGTATGGATTGGTTGACAACCCATAATGCTTTGATTGACTGTGCCGCTAAGAAAGTCCAACTTACCCATCCTTCTGGCCAGACAGTCAAATACTCTGCTCGAACAGTTCAGAATGCCGAGAATCAGATATATGTTCTGAATGCATTGAATGCTTCACCTCTTGAAGGCATCAAGAATGTTCCAGTTGTTCGTGATTTTCAAGATGTCTTTCCAGAAGAACTTGCAGGAATACCCCCTGCTAGAGCTGTTGAATTCATCATAGACTTGAAGCCGGGCACTACTCCTATTGCGAAGCGTCCTTATAAGATGCCGCCACATGAACTCCTTGAACTTAAGGAGGAAATCAACAAGTCACTTAGAAAGGGTTTCATCTGCCCCAGTTCTTCTGCTTGGGGAGCACCTTCCCTCTTTGTCAAGAAGAAAGATGGTACGAATAGGTTGGTCCAAGATTACCGTCCTATCAACCAGACAACCATACAGAATAAATATCCACTTCCTCGGATCAATGATATGTATGATCAACTTGCTGGAACATCGGTGTTCTCTAAACTCAATTTGAGGTTGGGTTATCATCAGATCCATGTTCGTGAAGAGGATATTCCGAAGACTGCCTTTGTTACCCGTTATGGCTCTTATGAGTACACTGTCATGTCTTTTGGCTTGACTAATGCTCCAGCTACGTTCTCCCGCCTGATGAATTATATATTCATGGATTACCTCGACAAGTTCGTCATAGTATATCTGGATGATATTCTAGTATATTCAAAGAATAAGGAAGAACATGTTGAGCATCTTTGCCTTGTTCTGGAAAAGCTTCGAGAGCACCAACTGTATGCCAAGTATTCCAAATGTGAGTACTGGCTTTCTGAAGTAACCTACCTTGGACATGTAATCTCCAAGGATGGCATAGCTGTTAACCCAGGACGAGTTCGGGTGATTCTTGAATGGACTCCACCGAAGAATGTCAAGCAAGTCAGAAGTTTTCTCGGCCTTGCAAGCTATTGCTGTCGCTTTGTCGAGAATTTCTCAAAGATTGCTAAGCCTTTGACTGATCTGCTTCACAAAGGCGTTAAGTTTGAGTGCACAGAAAATGTCAGGAAAGTTTTCAAACAAGACAAGCTAACATCTGCCCCAGTACTTGCTCCTCCAGATTCTCGCAAAGACTTCGTGATTTATTGCGACGCATCCCGTGAAGGATTAGGCTGTGTCTTAATGCAAGAGCGTAAAGTGATTGCTTATGGCTCTCGACAGTTGCGTCCGCATGAAGAGAACTATCCAGTACATGATCTAGAACTAGCTGCTGTCATCTATGCATTGAAGTTGTGGTGACATTACCTCCTCGGTAATCGTTGTGAGATCTACACGGATCATAAAAGTCTAAAGTACTTGTTCACTCAGCCATCTCTGAATCTCCGTCAGCAAAGATGGATGGAGACCATTACGGATTATGATTTGGGTATTTCTTATACCCCTGGCAAGGCTAATGTAATGGCTGATGCTTTGAGCCATAAATCCTACTGCTGTGAACTTGAAGTCCAGCTACAGCAACCACTCCTGTATGAAGAGCTTCGAAAGCTAAATCTTGAGATTGTTCCTCAAGGATACCTAAATACCATGGTTGTTGAACCAGACCTTGAAAGGCTGTTAAGAGTGCGCAAGCTAAAGATGTTGAAGTTGATCTGATGAAGAAAGATCTTCACCTTGAAAAGTACAGGGATTTCTCACTGTCTGAAAATGGAACCTTGTATTTCAGAGACCGCATTGTCGTACCTCGCTTCGAGCTTATGACTGACAAGGTCATGAAGGAGGCACATGATACACCGCTGTCTATTCATCCGGGTAGCATCAAGATGTATCGTGATCTCTGTCAAAGGTACTGGTGGTCTAAAATGAAGCAGGATATTGCTCGATATGTTGCTGAATGTGATGTTTATCATCGCGTTAAAGCAGAACATCAGAAGCCTGCTGGAATTCTGCAACCATTACCTATTCCTTTATGGAAGTGGGATAAAGTGCAGATGGATTTCACTACTGGCCTTCCCAAGTCACAGAAGGGTCACGATGCTATTTTGGTCGTCGTCGACCAACTATCTAAAGTTGCACACTTTCTGCCCGTCAAGAAGACTATCACTGCTAGTCAGTTAGCAGAATTATATATCTCCAGAATTGTATCACTCCACGGTATTCCGAAGGAGATCGGTTCGGACCATGGCGGTCTTTTCACTTCTAAGTTCTGGGAAAGTTTCCAAAAATCTATGGGAACTCATAGTTCCTGGAGTTCGGCTTATCACCCCCAGTCCCAAGGCCAAGTCGAGCGAGTCAATCAAGTGCTTGAAGATATGCTGCGAGCTTGTGTTATTTCCTTCGGCAAGAAGTGGGAAGAATCTCTCCCGTATGCTGAGTTCTCTTATAACAACAGCTATCAAGCCAGCTTGAAAATGGCTCCCTTTGAAGTACTTTATGGACGTAAGTGTCGAACCCCTCTGAACTGGTCAGAAACTGGGGAACGACTGCTCGTTGGCCCGGATATTATCCAACACACAGAAGAGCAAGTCTGTATCATTCGAGAAAATCTGAAGGCGGCTCAGGACCGCCAGAAGAGCAACTACGATCGCAAACGACGGGGTTTGACTTATCAACCTGGTGATCAAGCTTATCTACGTGTCACTCCTATGAAGGGCACTCATCGCTTCGGAATCAAGGGCAAGTTAGCTCCACGCTACATTGGTCCATTCCGCATTGTTGCTAGACGTGGTCAGGTGGCATATAAATTGGAGTTGCCGCCGCAATTCTCTCATATCCATGACGTCTTCCATGTGTCGCAACTTCGTCGTTGCTTCAACGAATCTCCGCACCGAGCAGTGGATCATGAGTTGCTCGAATTACAAGATGATCTTTCTTATAAGGAGCATCCGATCCGCATTCTCGATGAAGCTAAACGTCGGACCCAACAGAATACGACCAAGTTCCTAAAAGTACAGTGGTCGAATCATACCGAAGATGAAGCCACTTGGGAACGCGAGGATCATCTTCAGGAGGAATACCCCGACCTCTTTCCTTCTACCTCCTGAATTCTCGGGACGATAATTTCTTTTAGAGGAGGAGAATTGTAACACCCCTGTGTAATAAAGCACTATTCTCTTTTGTTAATTATGCTAAGTCATCTTCATTTGCAATGCTTGACCATAATGTTTAAACACTTCAATTCAAATTTCTCTCTAAAAATCAATTCAAATTTAAGTGCAAAATAAAGTTGCTGGAAAAAATGTTCACCTTCTAGCAAATATTCCAAAACAAATGTTGTTAAGGAAAACAACATCATCATCAACCACAAAATGGGCCTAAGTATTTATAACAGTGCCAAAACAGCACCTTAAATGCTATATTCATTTTTTGAATAATTCAAATGGATTTCAAAATTGCCTAAACTTCTTGTGGCAGTGCAGAATATTGCATTGTAGTTATGTGGCTAAGATTCACATTTTTATAAAGTCATTTGGTGGCTCAAAGTATTGCAAGACTACATCTGAAAAAGAAAAAGGCGAAAAGAAATAAGTAAAAAGAGAAAGGCCACTGTGCACTGGGCCTAAGTGCACAGTGCCTGAGGCCAGCCCACCAGGCCCATCTTCCCCTCCTCTCTTCTCTCACCCTCGTGCTTTCATCGTGCCCGTGGCTGTGCGCGTGCGCGCCGGCGAGACAACGACACGGCGACGCCCACCGACGCGAGGGGATAAGACCGAGGCCCCGTCCCTCCCCCCTGGCCACTTCTCCCTCGCCCGCTCACTCTTCCCCTTCCTCCTTGCCTCTCCTCGTCCAGATTCACCGCGCCCGACCGCGCTCGCTGCCGTGCCTCGCCGTTGCCGTGGCCACCGTCACCGCCTCGCCTTGCCACGATGCAGTAGAGGATCGCCGTCGTCCTCCACGTCGTCCGGTGCCCTCCGTTGGAGCCAGAAGGCACCACAGCGCCGGATCTCCTCCGCCCCTTTCTGCCTCTGCTCCGGCGATCCCCTTCGACTCCGGCGACTCCTGCTGCAACTAAGCTGACACCGGGCCACCTTGTGCCTTCCCGGTGAGCCAATGCCCCTTCCCTTTCGTCTCTAGTCGCCGTTGGCTGCCCGTAGTCGCCGCTCCACTTGTGCCAGAGCCCGTCGCCGCGGAGCTCATCGCCGACGAGGCTCCGGTGACCAAATGGTCACGGGCGTGCGTCCATTTGCTTCGCCGCATCCCGTAGAGCACGCTTAGCTCCTCCGTTCGAGCTGCTGCACACCGCAACGCTATTTTCGTCGAGCACCTGCGAACGCCGCCGCTGACCTTGACGCCGGCGCCGATTCCGGCCAAGTCCGGCGACGCCACCACCGCCATTCGACGCGTCGCTCGCCACCCGTTCGAACGCACCAAACCCCGCGCCAAATGGCCACCGGACGACGAAGTCCGAAGCGCGCCCGTGTCCTCCGCCGCGATTCGACGTCGACAGCGGCTAAACGCCGGCCGCTGCCATGCTGGTTGACCTGGGGCCACCCCAGGGTCACTGCCAGTGGGTCCCGCGGGCCCAGTTGACCTGGTCAGCGCCGCTGACGTGGCAGTTACTGTCACTGACCAGCGGGCCCCGCCGCATAAAATGATTTTTATAAGTAACTAAAAGTGCTAATTAAACTCTGTTAATTAATTAGTTAATTAGTTAGTCTAATAACTCACTGACAGGTGGGGCCGAGCTACTATTTAAATCTGTTTAAATTAAACAAGACCATGTTTAGTCCTCTGCCTATGACATGTGGGACCCACATGTCAGGTTTGACCTGGCCAGCCGACTGTTAACCACTGACATCATCATGACCTCATGCTGATGTCACCAAACCTTGTTCTGGATAATGTTGGATCAGATAAATAAAATAAATTCTAGAAAATGTCTAAAATCTTTAAAAATTAATAGAAATTAAACCGTAGCTCAGATCAAAAAACTTTATATATGAAAGTTGCTCAGAACGACGAGATGAAGCCGAATATGCCCTCCTCATACCTGTCACATGCCTCTAGCATGATGAACATGGAACTTTCCCCTCTGGTTCATTTGACCGAAAATTGCCCGGAGCTGGTAAAATACCTCTGGATGTTTTCCCGCTCCGTCTGTAACGTGTAACAGCGCGATAGGTCACCCCTAACACCGCGTATTACCATGCCTTGCTTTGTGATTGCTTTTGTTGCCATGTATTTATATTGTTTCTTCTCCCCCCTTCTTCCCGGTAGACCCCGAGACCGCTGACGATGCCCTGGTGACCGACTGCTTCACCGTCGGAGTTTCCTTTTCCATCTGCCGAGCAACCAGACAAGCCCCTCCCATGAACATTCCGATATCGCCCATTCCATTCTCTCGTGCTTGCATTAGATTTTGCCACTGTAATTGATTGCTCCTATTCTTATGCATAGCCTGTTTTTGTAACCTGCTTATTGATACCTACTTACTTATCCTAAACTGCTTAGTATAGGCTGGTTAGAGACCCACCAGAGACCCCCACTTTGACCCAGTTGCCCCCGCTGGATTATCAGATGACTCGATCAGCATGATCGACAACCAGACCCCGGCACCGCACATCACCCCCTTAGTTGTACGACACTGCAGCGTTACTATCGAGTGCCGAGGGTGATACCTCATTTAGCATTTCTGATGTTAACTCTATAGAGTAATTCGGTCGTGGTCCTCGAGGTTGATTCCTCCTTCACCACTCCCGATAACGACGCCGTCGTGCAACACCTCAAGTGTGAACCTTGAGGGTGATTCCTCCTAAGTTCACCTTGACGACTGCATCAGGTGGAATCCATCGAGGGTGATTCCTCAGGTTTTCCCCTGGTGTTTGGACACACGGTTACTTTGCCTTAACACAGAACCATGATGACATCGGGTCGGCCCTGAGGGGTACCCGTGAGTGATGTGGAGTCGGGTTGACCTGGACGGTACCCGAGAGATAATTACGAGGTGTGGCCGGGCATTCTTAGCCCTTGCCGGGGTCACATGATCGTGAGTCTCTGCTCATTACCGCACTACCAATCCACTAACAATTTGGATATTTGATCCGAGTGGGCCTCTGGCCCGATAGCACTAACCAACACACGGGAAAAGTTATGGGCACTCTGCATCGTGGCATCAGCCGAAAGCTCTGTCAGACGTCCAGTTCAGCATGGCGGCCGGGCTGGGCTGGCACCATCCTGCAGTGGTGGAGCCTGGACCCGCCCTGCACACAACGAACCGGAGTGCACAGGGCGATGGCTGTAACACCTTGGATTTTGCCCATTTTATTTTTCTTTTGATTTTGGTCTGGTTTTTTTTGTGGCTTAGTAGTTTTGCAACCTGAAGGGATCACCCTTCATTCTTCTTCCCAAGTGGCTTGCCAACCTCAAAACCATCCCAAGACCATGTCATTTCGATCTTGGACCAACCCCAATATTCTTTTCTTGGGAATATTCCTTTTCTATTAAAGGAATAACCTTGTTTGCCCTGAGTTGTGAAGCAACCCACCTTTCCATCATTCCAAAGATTCCCAAATAATTCTTATAAATTGTTTGGGACATATCTTGCACAAATATTTCGAAACCCTTAGTTTCTGGTTAGATTTTCACATTGTGAAGCAACAATATTTTATATTGCTCCATAATTTCTGAAAATTTACCAGAGCATTCTCCTACCCATATAACTTATCTCCACAAAATTTGGGATTAATTCATCGTCCCAATAATTCCCTAGAATTTTTCGAAGATTCTGGTCAGAGAGGATAGCTGTGAAGGAAGTACCATTTTGGCTTGTCCAAATGGTATGAAAATTTTACAGGATCTTCATATGACCAAATCATCATACTATACCAAATTTCAGCTCAAGTTGCTACTCCATGTGAGTGGCACATCAAGATTGAGTTTCTGGACCAGATTGGTCAGTTGCAAAGCAACCCTATTAAATATTGGTCCATTTCTCTCCAAACTTCACACGATTGTAGTTCTTCCTACCGTACACCTCCCAGACATCTCATTTTGACCTTATCACTTTTCTGTTGATCACAGAAACATGGTCAAGTTTGCTGCAAGAAACATGTTGACTTTGGTCCAGTCACTTCAGACCCCTCCCGAGTCATCCAGCTGCATAGGTCATCTTCGGGAAGGAAGGAGAAGCCCCCAGACACCATTTGGCATCTAGCAGGGCGTGGAAACGCCGTGGCCACGTGGTGACCATGGGCAGAGCGCGCCAAATGCGTGCTCTGGCGCTCTGGACCCTTCGGGAGCTCGCTCCAGTGAGCTCCGGCTTGTCCGGGCGCACCGGCGAGCCCTCCACCGCACGCGTGTGCCCTCTGGAGCCTGCTTCCCCTTGTCCCCGAGCCCATGGCCATTTCTGCCGACCGCCGAAATCCCGCCACCTCGCCGTGCCTCTCGAAGCTCCGCCGTTGTCTCGTAGCTCCTCCCCGAGCCTATTTAAGGCGTGCCCGAGCCCTCCCACACACCAGCAAGCCCCAGCCCCTCTCCCCTCGAGCTCCCGTGCCCTCCTCGCTGCCCTTTGCCGCCATGGCCGCCGGTTTGGCCACCACAAATTCCGGTGAACCAGGCCGCCCCTCTCCGTCCCACCACCACCAAGAGAACCCCTCCACTCCGGCGGCCCTCCCCATCATCTCTGCTTGCCGCTAGAGCCCTTGAGGCTGCCGCTCCCCTCGACCGGCCGCCGCCACCCGTACCCTCTGTCCCCGCCTTGGCCTAGCGCCCCTTGGCCCTTCCCCGGCGCCGCAGAGGCCCTTGGTGGATGCGGCGCTCCTCCCCGCACTCGCCGGCAGCCTCGCCCTGGCCGGAGACGGTCGAAGCAGGTCGGGCCCCTCGCCGGCGCCCGTCTCTGCTCGTCCTCTGCTTCCTATCAGGGAGACAGCGAGAGGGAGGAGGAGGGAGATAAGGTGGGCCAGCCCACCGGGTTTTTTTTTAAGGAAAAGCAGCAGCAGGTGGGCCGGCCCAATGCAGCAGCAACAACAGCCGCGGCAGTTTTGGCCCACCCAGCCCGGTGTGAACAGTGCCATTAATTCATCTTCCAGAAAAAATAGCCAGGGACCTAGAAGTAAATACTTTTCTTATAGACAGGTCCTTGGCAGTCCAACCATCACATCTTTTTGCTCACAACTCCGATCAAGGTGAATCCAAAGCCCACTTCTTCATCTCGTCAAGCTCTATCTGTTGGTACCATTTTCACTATGTGGTTCCATAGTGGAAATGACCATTTTGCCCTTGCCCGTAAATAGCCCCTCCGGGAGAGAACTGTTTCCGGCCGTCAATTCCGCGGACTCTCCGCACACCTTCCCGATGGTTTCTTCATCCCCAGGCAAGCCACAACTCTCATCTGCATAATTGCATTGCAATATCATAGTTTAACAATTTACTTTAACATTAAGTATGAAATATTTGCGAAATGAAACGGATCATACAGTGCTTGAATAAATTCTTGGATAGGTGACTACCATGTTGAGTATCAGATTATTAGTGACTAGTAGTTTACCCACTTGTTGATACTATGATGTTGAGATCACTGTCCATGATTATTTTGGATTTCATCCGGCAGTTCATGGAGATGAGTTAGTAGTAGTGGCATACGCATGCTGGTTACCGGATTTCTAGCCGGAATGTTTTGACTTGGGTTACTGTAATATCGAAAGGTCAGCTATGACGGAAATATTATTCGGGAATGTGATATTTAGTCGGTTGACCTCGAGTCACCTGTCCGGACTTATCCATGCAGCCACATTTGCCGGTATGGGACAGCCTTGACTTGGTCTGATTGTGTGCTCTTTTATCGGTACCACCAACTAGGGAAGGTTATGTGTGCGTGCTACCCTGGCCCGGTAGGCGGCGATAACCTTGTGAGCCCAGTTGAGTTATTTGGATCCAGGTCCCCGTTTGGGACAGTTTAGTTTGGCCACGATGGTGGTAGGTGTCACGAGGTGACACAGGGGGCACCCAGGGCTTGACTCCGGGGGAGGATGATTGTCGGTGGTACGATGGGAGAGTCACGGGTCAGGTAGGTTTCATTGGAGCAATGCTGGTCCACCCAAATGGGATCACGAGGTCAGTGCTCCATGGTGTGGGTAAAGTGCGCAACCTCTGCAGAGTGTAAAATCTATTCGAATAGCCGTGTCCACGGTATTGGACAGTCCGTCCAGACCTCACCAGGTGGTCAACCATAGTAGTAATGATAATGATGGAAGAACTCGTTGTATGATCAGAAGTACTCGGTGGATCGTGAGTATTCTGAGGGTTGTGAGACAACCCGAAAGAGAGTAAGTTTGTCAGACTTGTGATGCAGGAATATGATATGTTAGCCATGGGATGGCTATGAGTTGAGTGGTCGGATGACCACATGATTGGGATTGGACTTGGCACAGGTTCGGATTGGATCCTGGGATTATTCGGAGTATGGATTAAATATGCTCTATCTTATTGCCTTCACTTTAGTAGCTATCTTGCTATGATGTTGTCTTGCTTTAATGCTGATGTTTGCTGTGAGATTGCGAGTACATTCAAAGTACTCACCTGGCGTGTCATGCCAGTTTGCAGGTCATGCCATGATTGCTTGCTTGTCGAGGATCCCGAGTTTGCGATCTAGGACACGCGTTCTAGCCAGAGTCCCTGCGGAGTGGAGTCCATCACCGCTGTTGCTGTTCCGCTGCCGAGAGAGTTACTCCACTGTTAGCATAGAGCTACCCCGGGTAGGCGTAGTGTCGCCGTGCCGATGTAATCCATACACCCTTTGTAACCATATCCATAGTAATAAAGAGCTGATTTGTTCTATGCCAACAGTGTCGTATTCCAAAGGACTTGTCCCTGGGCTGGAATACGGGGTGTTCCGGTCTTCTCTGAGCCGGGGTGCCACAGGCGTTGGTATCAGAGCAGGTCTGGCTATTGGATGTCCAAGGCCCTAGACCATGCGAGCGTTAGTAACCGGTAGTATAGGATCCAGTTGGTTTGCTGCACTTGTTTGTTGCATTTGTTTGTGCATAGCATGCATGTAGATTAATTATCTTATTACTAATGATGGATCTGGTGAGTGTAGGTGGCATCGGTTTTGATTCCCTACCTGTGCTCTCCAGTTTGCATACTTGTTCCTTGGTGTGGTGTCATCTTCGTCCCGGCGGAGTGATGCCAAGGTGCCTGGTGTTGTCGATCACTGGCAGGATTGATGCATCGGTACCACACTAACTTATTCTCTTCAGCCACCCCTATCATTTCGGTGATAGACAAGTTCTATCTCAGATCATGCCATTCCACTAGCCGCTTCGGCAACCCTTACTGATCCTTGCAATCAGAAAAGGGCAATTCCTGCAAGCCTTTCTCTCCACCACTATCTCATTCCGCCACCTATTATTTGGACGTGTACGGTTTTCTTCTGTACGCTTGATGATAATGTGGTCGTGACTTCTGAGTTCCGACCCCTGATCACCAAGTTCGTCCTCGCCACCATGTCCGTCCAGATGGAACCAGTGTTAAACTCATATTTGGTGTAGCCTTGTTTACACCAACTTTCTTTCCACACATTGATTCACTTTCATGCACATCGCCACAGCATGTTAGACCGTAATACCGGAGTTCTTGCGAGATTTGTGTGCTTAAATAGGAATGCATATTATTGCTGTGAATAGCTGTAGAATGTGATATTGCTTGTGTGTGTGATCTTGCTACTTTGTGTGCTTTTGTTTAGTCGTTCCTTTTGCTTCTTTATTTGGGCCCTTGGTGTTACCTTATTTTCCCCTTATGGAAGTTGCTCACCGACCCTGAACCCAAAGAGTCAGTGAAGAGACAGTCATTTGGAAGCTCAGCTCAGCAATATGGAATTTTCAGCAGACTGTGTTATATCGGGAATATCGGGCCTGAATATAAATGATTTCTTGGCTGGATTGATTATCAGCATCAAGTATACATCAGTGCAACTTTCACGGCAGTAATGATTGCATCAGCAAGAAGGCAAATTGTGTGCATGAACCATAGTGCATTCCATGCCAAAGGTATGATTCATATACAAGTTTTGAGTCTACTATGAGTACAATTTGAACCCTGCCATGACCTGGAATCAAGCCAGAATGTGATATGAACTTAGTGTTCAGCAAGAAGGATAGCCGAATACCCTGTTGCATACAACAAGTAACCAACCGTAGAAACGGTAAGGGATACATATATATGCACTCAGTCCGCATATGGCAAAGAGAAGCTTCAGGTATAAGCAACTCAGCCTTTCTCCGCAAAGCTACCAGAGAAGCTTACGACGCAAGGAATCAGGTGTCTTCCTCAATACGACACATGGACATCTTCCGATGCAAGATGCTCAGGCTTCCTCAGTAAGATACCCCCGATGGCTTCCAACACAAGCTAAGCAACCTTCGCCAATAAGGCGTCACATCCTCACCAGTACAAGCTAATCTATCGGCAGTTAGCAGCATATGACAATGCATCCCCAGGGTCAGATCCGCAATAGTTAGTCCGAAGGCAAAAATCAGTTAGGACACAAGCTTGCCTCGGGAATCAAATGGCCAGCTACACATGTTTCCATAGATATGGTGGATATGCTGCCAAGGTCATATGGGTTACCCATACAATGATACCAGCCCGGTGAGGATCTGGCTATTGCATGAGCTATGTAAGAAGAAGAGAACGCCAGTTATACACTTCAGTGTGATGACCAACAACCTATGGAGCAAGCCGACCATCTGATATATGCTTTATAGCATTGCTCTGTGTTATTCCGGTATGTTCAAATTATTATGCTCATACCTGTATGCATAATAGTGAGCTGTATAGGACACGGATGAACCCTTGCCTGTTTTTCTTTGGTGACGGCACCACGCCTGTGTTCTGAGCTGTTTTCGGCCATCCGGGGTGGATGTCGACTTTTATTTCCCTTGTCAGCAACTGGCCCATGTTCTGAGCTGCTTTTCGGCCGTCTCGGGCAGCTGTTGAATTTCTCTCCGTAGCAGTGACCCTATGCTCTGAGCTGTTTTTTGGCCTTCTTAGGGAGCTGCTACTTTATTCTTATCGACACCGTCTCATGCTCTGAGCTGCTTTTCAGCCGTCTTGAGTCGGGGTTGAGTTACTCCAGTAATGTCCCAGATCTGAGTTGTAAAGACCATTCTAGTGGCTACTGGTTTATTTGCCGGTTTTATCCAAGGGTTCAGACGGTCGCTACCCTACAGCTACAACTTGTAAAGTAATATGCCTGCCGGAATATTGCACCTCACAACACCCATGGTCACCCGAAGAATCAAGAGCATATTAGGCCAAGTTCTTTCAGCTAAGGATCCAGGCAAAGAGAACCATAATGAAGGAGCAAGATTGGCCATACATGATAATGGTTGCAAGATCAACATGGTACAGATACTCAGAGCAGTCGGGTTCGATACCGATCACCATGGGTACACACCCATGGGGTCTGTTCCATTTGCAAGGACCCCAGACAACCCGCCCAGCCAACCAGATATGCTCGAAATTGTCAGAAGAGGGCCACCAAGCTGGTCAGGTCAGCCGAAATATTAACTCAGCAGTTCAAATTCAGCAACCATGTTAAAGCATTACACGGCCTACCATTCATATAGAGATACCAATAGACTAAGTAATCAGGGGGATGAACAACTGTCTCGAAGTATGTGTCCTCACAGATGGGAATCAGTTAAAGACTGACCTGCCGTGAACAAGACTCTGCTGTCAGAACCACCGTCAGTCAAGTCTGCAGAAGATACCGTTATAATGCCGTACACCTTTATGCTGGTCACGACAGGTGAGAGTCAAATATTTGGAAGGAGTCTTATACCCAAGACAGTAAAGATACCCAAGATGACACAGCAATCCATGCGAGAAGTCAGATTCTGCCAGGAGAATGGTACGATTCACAGTACTATTTTGAGCCTGGAGGACACATAGCCATTTGAAATGCAATGAGTAAAGGATTTTGTGTCCACCAAGGGAATCTGTCCAGAACTCAGTGAATGGTTGTTCGTCACGATACATCCATGAGGAATCACCCTCGGACTTACGAGCAGGGCACATAGTTTGGTCTGGATAATTTATTGGCCCAGACAGGATAGCAGACATGAAAGGATTGGAGTCGGAGTAACATATGAGGTAAGCTTTGCCAGAAAAAGGGTCCAGTGAAGCAAACCACCCCGAAGCAAGGCAGTCAGTCATATGAAATTCAGTGGAAACATTATACAAAGGTAAAAAGGAAACCCGAGTTGGAAACGGTTTTCTTAAGTGGGAATATTCATATTTGATCCCTGAGCAACCAAATCTCGAGGACGAGATTTCTTTAAGGGGGGTAGGTTTGTAACACCCTGGATTTTGCCCATTTTATTTTTCTTTTGATTTTGGTCTGGTTTTTTTTGTGGCTTAGTAGTTTTGCAACCTAGAGGGATCACCATTCATTCTTCTTCCCAAGTGGCTTGCCAACCTGAAAACCATCCCAAGACCATGTCATTTCTATCTTGGACCAACCCCAATATTCTTTTCTTGGGAATATTCCTTTTTCTATTAAAGGAATAACCTTGTTTGCCCTGAGTTGTGAAGCAACCCGCCTTTCCAACATTCCAAAGATTCCCAAATAATTCTTATAAATTGTTTGGGACATATCTTCCACAAATATTTCGAAACCCTTCCTTGCCATGTTCAAAAATAATTCACAAATAATCCTTTTCCTATTCTGCCCTAAATGGCACTTTGTGAAGGAAGTGCTATTTCTCTTTACTTGTTTGACCCCAAACTTTTTGGGCATTCTTTCCTATCCATATCTTTGCCACATGCCAAAATTAAACATTATTTGGCTATTAAATCTTCCTTGGCTAATTTCCAAAGTTTCTGGTCAACTAGAAGCTTTGTGAAGCAAGTGCTGGTTAGGAGCATCCAAATGAGTTGAAATTTTGCAAACATCTTCATATGCTCAAGTCATGACTCTCCACCAAGTTTCAACCATATCCAATCATCTATGTGAGCATAGCCTCAAATCTTAGTTTTTGGTCAGATTTTCACATTGTGAAGCAACTATATTTTATATTGCTCCATAATTGCTGAACATTTACCAGAGCATTCTCCTACCCATATAATTTATCTCCACAAAATTTGGGATTAATTCATCCTCCCAATAATTCCCTAGAATTTTTCTAAGATTCTGGTCAGAGAGGATAGTTGTGAAGGAAGCACCATTTTGGCTTGTCCAAATGGTATGAAAATTTTACAGGATCTTCATATGACCAATCATCATACTATACCAAATTTCAGCTCAAGTTGCTACTCCATGTGAGTGGCACATCAAGATTGAGTTTCTGGACCAGATTGGTCAGTTGCAAAGCAACCCTATTAAATATTGGTCCATTTCTCTCGAAACTTCACATGATTGTAGTTCTTCCTACCCTACACTTCCCAGACATCTCATTTTGACCTTATCACTTTTCTGATGATCACAGAAACATGGTCAAGTTTGCTGCAAGAAACTTGTTGACTTTGGTCCAGTCACTTCAGACCCCTCCCGAGTCATCCAGCTGCATAGGTCATCTTCAGGAAGGAAGGAGATGCCCCCAGACACCATTTGGCATCTAGCAGGGCGTGGCAACACCGTGGCCACATGGTGACCATGGGCAGAGCGCGCCAAATGCGTGCTCTGGCGCTCTGGACCCTTCGGGAGCTCGCTCCAGTAAGCTCCGGCTTGTCCAGGCGTGCCGGCGAGCCCTCCACCACATGCGTGTGCCCTCTAGAGCCTTCTCCCCCTTGTCCCCGAGCCCATGGCCGTTTCTACCGACTGTCGGAATCCCGCCACCTCGCCGTGCCTCTCGAAGCTCCGCTGTCGTCTCGTAGCTCCTCCCCGAGCCTATTTAAGGCGTGCCCGAGCCCTCCCACACACCAGCAAGCTCCAGCCCCTCTCCCCTCGAACTCCCGAGCCCTCCTCGCTGCCCTTTGCCGCCATGGCCGTCGGTTCGGCCACCTCAAATTTTGGTGAACCAGGCCGCCCCTCTCCGTCCCACCACCACCAGGAGAACCCTTAAACTCCGGCGGCCCTCCCCATCATCTCTGCTTGCCGCCGGAGCCCTTGAGGCCGCCGCTCCCCTCGACCGGCCGCCGCCGCCAGTACCCTCTATCCCCGCCTTGGCCTAGCACCCCTCGGCCCTTCCCCGGCGTCGCAGAGGCCCTTGGTGGATGCGGCGCTCCTCCCCGCACTCGCCGGCAGCCTCGCCCTGGCCGGAGACGGCCGAAGCCGGTCGGGCCCCATGCCGGCGCCCGCGTCTACTCGTCCTCTGCTTCCTGTCAGGGAGACAGCGAGAGGGAGGAGGGAGATAAGGTGGGCCAGCCCACCAGAGCCCACCGGGGTTTTTTTTTAAAGGAAAAGCAGCAGCAGGTGGGCCGGCCCAATGCAGCAGCAACAGCAGCCGCGGCAGTTTTGGCCCACCCAGCCGGGGGGGGGGGGGGGGGGGGGGGGGGGGGGGGGGGGGGGGGGGGGGGGGGGGGGGGGGGGGGGGGGGGGGGGGGGGGGGGGGGGGGGGGGGGGGGGGGGGGGGGGGGGGGGGGGGGGGGGGGGGGGGGGGGGGGGGGGGGGGGGGGGGGGGGGGGGGGGGGGGGGGGGGGGGGGGGGGGGGGGGGGGGGGGGGGGGGGGGGGGGGGGGGGGGGGGGGGGGGGGGGGGGGGGGGGGGGGGGGGGGGGGGGGGGGGGGGGGGGGGGGGGGGGGGGGGGGGGGGGGGGGGGGGGGGGGGGGGGGGGGGGGGGGGGGGGGGGGGGGGGGGGGGGGGGGGGGGGGGGGGGGGGGGGGGGGGGGGGGGGGGGGGGGGGGGGGGGGGGGGGGGGGGGGGGGGGGGGGGGGGGGGGGGGGGGGGGGGGGGGGGGGGGGGGGGGGGGGGGGGGGGGGGGGGGGGGGGGGGGGGGGGGGGGGGGGGGGGGGGGGGGGGGGGGGGGGGGGGGGGGGGGGGGGGGGGGGGGGGGGGGGGGGGGGGGGGGGGGGGGGGGGGGGGGGGGGGGGGGGGGGGGGGGGGGGGGGGGGGGGGGGGGGGGGGGGGGGGGGGGGGGGGGGGGGGGGGGGGGGGGGGGGGGGGGGGGGGGGGGGGGGGGGGGGGGGGGGGGGGGGGGGGGGGGGGGGGGGGGGGGGGGGGGGGGGGGGGGGGGGGGGGGGGGGGGGGGGGGGGGGGGGGGGGGGGGGGGGGGGGGGGGGGGGGGGGGGGGGGGGGGGGGGGGGGGGGGGGGGGGGGGGGGGGGGGGGGGGGGGGGGGGGGGGGGGGGGGGGGGGGGGGGGGGGGGGGGGGGGGGGGGGGGGGGGGGGGGGGGGGGGGGGGGGGGGGGGGGGGGGGGGGGGGGGGGGGGGGGGGGGGGGGGGGGGGGGGGGGGGGGGGGGGGGGGGGGGGGGGGGGGGGGGGGGGGGGGGGGGGGGGGGGGGGGGGGGGGGGGGGGGGGGGGGGGGGGGGGGGGGGGGGGGGGGGGGGGGGGGGGGGGGGGGGGGGGGGGGGGGGGGGGGGGGGGGGGGGGGGGGGGGGGGGGGGGGGGGGGGGGGGGGGGGGGGGGGGGGGGGGGGGGGGGGGGGGGGGGGGGGGGGGGGGGGGGGGGGGGGGGGGGGGGGGGGGGGGGGGGGGGGGGGGGGGGGGGGGGGGGGGGGGGGGGGGGGGGGGGGGGGGGGGGGGGGGGGGGGGGGGGGGGGGGGGGGGGGGGGGGGGGGGGGGGGGGGGGGGGGGGGGGGGGGGGGGGGGGGGGGGGGGGGGGGGGGGGGGGGGGGGGGGGGGGAAGAAGCTGAGGAGAGGAAAGGGAAAGCTACCACAGAAGCTTTTCAGAGAGTGCCTAGGGCACAGAGATCTGCAGCAGTGCCTGAGACAGATACAAGAGCTACTGCATTAGCACCTACAGCTACAGCTTCAGTTGCCCCTCCGGTTGCAACTCCACCAGCTCCAACAACCTCAACAGATGCATTTGTTCTTGGAGTCCTCTCTACACCGCCTCCCGAAGATCGAGCCTAGAGAGACGCATAGCACTATGCATTTTCAAGCTTTTTGGTAACTTGTTGCCAAAGGGGGAGAAAGTGTATAGATCATAGGCTTCGAGAGAGAGTGCTTGCTTCTTTTTTCCATTCTCTTTGCTACTTTTTGTGTGCTTGCTTGGTTGATACTCTATGTTTATGTGTGTGAGATACTTATGGTCATGTGTTTGATCATATCCTACATTAAAGTTTGTGCTCCGGGAGAGAACTGTTTCTGGCCGTCAATTCCGCGGACTCTCCGCACTCCTTCCTGATGGTTTCTTCATCCCTAGGCAAGCCACAACTCTCATCTGCATAATTGCATTGCAATATCATAGTTTAACTATTTCCTTTAACATTAAGTATGAAATATTTGTGAAATGAAACGGATCATACAGTGCTTGAATAAATTCTTGGATAGGCGACTACCATGTTGAGTACCGGATTATTAGTGACTTGTAGTTTACCCACTTGTTGATACTATGATGTTGAGATCATTGTCCATGATTATTTTGGATTTCATCCGGCAGTTCATGGAGATGAGTTAGTAGCAGTGGCATACGCATGATGGTTACCGGATTTCTAGCCGGAATGTTTTGACTTGGGTTACTGTAATATCAGAAGGTCAGCTATGACGGAAATATTATTCGGGAATGTGACATTTAGTCAGTTGACCTCAAGTCACCTGTCCGGACTTATCCGTGGAGCCACATTTGCCGGTATGGGACGGCCTTGACTTGGTCTGATCGCGTGCTCTTTTATCGGTACCACCAACTAGGGAAGGTTATGTGCGCGTGCTACCCTGGCCCGGTAGGCGGCGATAACCTTGTGAGCCCAGTTGAGTTTTTTGGATCCAGGTCCCCGTTTGGGACAGTTTAGTTTGGCCACGATGGTGGCAGGTGTCACGAGGTGACATAGGGGCCACCCAGGGCTTGACTCCGGGGGGGGGATGATTGCCGGTGGTACGATGGGAGAATCACGGGTCAGGCAGGTTTCATTGGAGCAACGCTGGTCCACCCGAATGGGATCACGAGGTCAGTGCTCCATGGTGTGGGTAAAGTGCACAACCTCTGCAGAGTGTAAAATCTATTCGAATAGCCGTGTCCACGGTATTGGACAGTCCGTCCAGACCTCACCAGGTGGTCAACCATAGTAGTAATGATAATGATGGAAGAACTCATCCTAAGATCAGAAGTACTTGGTGGATCATGAGTATTTTGAGGGTTGTGAGACAACCCGGAAGAGAGTAAGTTTCTCAGACTTGTGATGCAGGAATATAATATGTTAGCCATGGGATGGCTATGAGTTGAGTGGTCGGATAACCACATGATTGGGATTGGACTTGCCACAGGTTCAGATTGGATCCTGAGATTATTCAGAGTATGGATTAAATATGCTCTATCTTACTGCCTTTACTTCAGTAGCTATTTTGCTATGATGTTGTCTTGCTTTAATGCTGATGTTTGCTGTGAGCTTGCGAGTACATTCAAAGGACTCACCTGGTGTGTCATGCCAGTTTGCAGGTCATGCCATGATTGCTTGCTTGTCGAGGATCCCGAGCTTGCGATCTAGGACACGCATTCTAGCCAGAGTCCCTGCGGAGTGGAGTCCATCACCGCCATCGTTGTTCCGCTGCCAAGAAAGTTACTCCGCCGTTAGCATAGAGCTACCCCGGGCAGGCGTAGTGTCGCCGTGCCGATGTAATCCATACACCCTTTGTAACCATATCCATTGTAATAAAGAGCTGATTTGTTCTATGCCAACAGTGCCGTATTCCAGAGGACTTGTCCCTGGGCTGGAATATGGGGCGTTCTGTTCTTCTCTGAGCTGGGTTGCCACAATGGCCCGAGACCCCTGAGCGCTTAGGATGTAGACCGACGGGGACCTCTCTACTGAGCTCTAGGTAGGGTTGCGGTGTGTCATTTAGCCGAGGCCGGGCATGACCCAGAAAAGTGTGTCCGACCGGAGTTAAGCGAGTGTGGTGGGTAAGTTGGTGCACCCCTGCAGGGAAGAACTAATCTATGCATAGCCGGATCCTCGGTAACGGACGCTTGGAGATGTATCCCGATCGATACAACTAGAACTGGATACTTGTGATGAGAAATGGATAGTATGGCTCTGGGATTGCTTTCTCGCAGGGAGTCGAGGAAGGATCTCAGGATGAGGTTGATGACACTACTACTACTTTATATTGTGCTAATCTACACTCTTCTAATGCTGCAAGACCGCTGAAGATACTAGTCTTCGATAGGACTAGGCCTTCCCTCTATTCTGGCATTTCTGCAGCCCAGTCCACATATACAACCTTTCTTTGATAATGTTGCATATGTAGTGTAGATCCTTGCTTGCTGAGTACTTCGGATGAGTACTCATGGTTGCTTTGCTTCCTCTTTTCCCCATATCCGTTTGATGCGACCAGATGACGGAGCACAGGAGCCAGTTGCCCCTGTCGACGATCACTACTAGTACCCCGAGGATGGCTTTTACTACGAGTTGGCTGACGATCAGGAGTAGGATCGGATGGTCCCAGGCAGGAGGCCTGCGCCTTATTGATCATAGCTTTTGTTTTGCTCCACCTTCTTAAGGGCTTATCTATCTTTCTTTTATATCTGTACTCAGATATATGATGCTTCCGCTGACGCTTGTATGCGAGCTAATGTATTCGAGCCATCGAGGCCCCTGGCTTGTAATATAAAGCTTGTATGACTTTTAATTTGTGTCTAGAGTTGTTTTGTGATATCTTCAAGTGAGTCCTTAGGCTTGATCGTGTGCATTTGCGTGTATGATTAGTGCACGATTAAGTGCAAGTGCAACTAATCCCTGGGTGGTTTTGGTAATTCTTAACAACATATAGCTCATTGAACTAATACTCTTTCAAGATGATCATTTCAGAAAGTTCAATGATTGGCATGGCATGGACTAGGAATGTGGACCCCTCAAAATGCTAAGGACACATATTGGCTCAAGCTCAAGACTCTACCTTTTTCATTTTAGTGATCCAAGATCACATTGAGTCCATAGGAAAGCCAATACTATTAAAAGGGGATGAGGTGTTGCTTAATGGCTTGCTTGCTCAAAATGCTTAGTGATATGCTCCAAAAGCCCTCAACCACTTTCTCATATCCTCATATGTTCCAAACCTAAAGTCAAATTCGGCCCCACCGATTTGATCTATCCAACGCCACCGAGTTCATTTGACATAGACACTGCCAGAAACCCTAATCAGTTTGGTCTCACCGATAGGGATCTCGGTCTCACCGAGATGGGATTGCTAACTCTCTGTTTCCCTTCGTAACGTTTCGGTCTAACCGAGATGAGCGATCGGTCCCACTGAGTCCGCAATGCAAACTCTCTGTTTCCTCTTCGTAATGTTTTGGTCTCACCGAAATGAGCGATCGGTCCCTGAGGGAGTCCTGGACTAAGGGGTCCTCGGGCGTCCGGCCTGTTAGCCATGGGCCGGACTGATGGGCTGTGAAGATACGAAGACTGCACCCGTGTCCGGATGGGACTCTCCTTGGCGTGGAAGGCAAACTTGGCGATCACATATGTAGATTCCTTTCTTTGTAACCGACCTTGTGTAACCCTAGATCCTCCCGGTGTCTATATAAACCGGAGAGCATAGTCCGGAGGGGGCATATTTCAGGACCATAGTCATACAGGCTAGACTTCTAGGGTTTTAGCCATTACGATCTCGTGGTAGATCAACTCTTGTAATACTCATATTCATCAAGATCAATCAAGCAGGAAGTAGGGTATTACCTCCATAGAGAGGGCCCGTACCTGGGTAAACATTGTGTCCCCTGTCTCCTGTTACCATCGACCTTAGACGCACAGTTCAGGACCCCCTACCCGAGATCCGCCGGTTTTGACATCGACAGTCCCACCGAGTTTGCCTGACCAACTCTCTGTTTGCCTATTACAGAAATCGGTCTCACCGAGTTCATGTGATCAGTCTCACCGAGATTACATTATGCCCTAACCCTAACGAAATCGGTCTCACCGAGTTGATATGTCGGTCCCACCGAAAATCCTAACATTCACATTTTGAACTAAATCGGTCTGACCGAGTTTCACTATTCGGTCCCACCGAGTTTGGTAAATTGTGTGTAACTGTTAGATTTTGTGTGGAGGCTATATATACCCCTCCACCCTTCCTCCATTCGTGAGAGAGCTATCAGAACGTGCCTACACTTCCAGTACTCATTTTCTGAGAGAGAACCACCTACTCATGTGTTGAGACCAAGATATTCCATTCCAACCATATGAATCTTGATCTCTAGCCTTCCCCAAGTTGCTTTCCACTCAAATCATCTTTCCACCAAATCCAAATCTATGAGAGAGAGTTGAGTGTTGGGGAGACTATCATTTGAAGCACAAGGGCAAGGAGTTCATCATCAACACACCATCTATTACCTTTTGGAGAGTGGTGTCTCCTAGATTGGTTAGGTGTCACTTGGGAGCCTCCATCAAGATTATGGAGTTTAACCAAGGAGTTTTTAAGGGCAAGGAGATCGCCTACTTCGTGAAGATCTACCCCAGTGAGGCAAGTCCTTCGTGGGCGATGGCCATGGTGGGATAGACAAGGTTGCTTCTTCGTGGACCCTTTGTGGGTGGAGCCCTCCGTGGACTCGCGCAGCCGTTACCCTTCGTGGGTTGAAGTCTCCATCAACATGGATGTATGATAGCACCACCTATCGGAACCACGCCAAAAATCTCCGTGTCTACATTACGTTTGCTCCCTCCAAACTCCTCCCCTTTACCTTCATATGCAATGATTTACATTCCGCTGCTATACTCTTAGAATTGCATGTGTAGGTTGATTGCTTGACTTGTGCTAAGTTGCTAAAATCTGCCAAGACTTAAAATTGGGAAAAGGCTAGATTTTTATTTGGTCAAGTAGTCTAATCACCCCCCTCTAGACATACTTCCAATCCTACAAGTGGCATCAGAGCTTTGGTCTCCATTTGCCTTGATTTCCATAGCTTTGGTGATCATAGCCTTGGTTTCACAACCTAGGAGAGTATGGCGTCTAGCGAGGGAAATTACCACCATAGAGATCCTTACTTTGATGGTACTAATTTTGCTAGTTGGAAGCATAAGATGAAAATGCATATTCTTGGACATAACCCCACCATTTGGGCTATTGTGTGCATTGGTTTGCAAGGTGAATTCTTCGATGGGAGAGAACCGAATCGTGAAGCTATCGCGGAAGAATTGAAGATGTTGCAATACAATGCTCAAGCTTGCGATATCCTCTTCAACGGATTATGCCCTGAAGAATTCAACAAAATCAGCCGTCTTGAGAATGCAAAGGAAATTTGGGATACTTTGATTGATATGCATGAAGGTACTGACTCCGTCAAGGAATCCAAATTGGATGTGCTTCAAAGTCAGCTTGACAAGTGGGGGGGGGGGGGGGGGGGGGGGGGGGGGGGGGGGGGGGGGGGGGGGGGGGGGGGGGGGGGGGGGGGGGGGGGGGGGGGGGGGGGGGGGGGGGGGGGGGGGGGGGGGGGGGGGGGGGGGGGGGGGGGGGGGGGGGGGGGGGGGGGGGGGGGGGGGGGGGGGGGGGGGGGGGGGGGGGGGGGGGGGGGGGGGGGGGGGGGGGGGGGGGGGGGGGGGGGGGGGGGGGGGGGGGGGGGGGGGGGGGGGGGGGGGGGGGGGGGGGGGGGGGGGGGGGGGGGGGGGGGGGGGGGGGGGGGGGGGGGGGGGGGGGGGGGGGGGGGGGGGGGGGGGGGGGGGGGGGGGGGGGGGGGGGGGGGGGGGGGGGGGGGGGGGGGGGGGGGGGGGGGGGGGGGGGGGGGGGGGGGGGGGGGGGGGGGGGGGGGGGGGGGGGGGGGGGGGGGGGGGGGGGGGGGGGGGGGGGGGGGGGGGGGGGGGGGGGGGGGGGGGGGGGGGGGGGGGGGGGGGGGGGGGGGGGGGGGGGGGGGGGGGGGGGGGGGGGGGGGGGGGGGGGGGGGGGGGGGGGGGGGGGGGGGGGGGGGGGGGGGGGGGGGGGGGGGGGGGGGGGGGGGGGGGGGGGGGGGGGGGGGGGGGGGGGGGGGGGGGGGGGGGGGGGGGGGGGGGGGGGGGGGGGGGGGGGGGGGGGGGGGGGGGGGGGGGGGGGGGGGGGGGGGGGGGGGGGGGGGGGGGGGGGGGGGGGGGGGGGGGGGGGGGGGGGGGGGGGGGGGGGGGGGGGGGGGGGGGGGGGGGGGGGGGGGGGGGGGGGGGGGGGGGGGGGGGGGGGGGGGGGGGGGGGGGGGGGGGGGGGGGGGGGGGGGGGGGGGGGGGGGGGGGGGGGGGGGGGGGGGGGGGGGGGGGGGGGGGGGGGGGGGGGGGGGGGGGGGGGGGGGGGGGGGGGGGGGGGGGGGGGGGGGGGGGGGGGGGGGGGGGGGGGGGGGGGGGGGGGGGGGGGGGGGGGGGGGGGGGGGGGGGGGGGGGGGGGGGGGGGGGGGGGGGGGGGGGGGGGGGGGGGGGGGGGGGGGGGGGGGGGGGGGGGGGGGGGGGGGGGGGGGGGGGGGGGGGGGGGGGGGGGGGGGGGGGGGGGGGGGGGGGGGGGGGGGGGGGGGGGGGGGGGGGGGGGGGGGGGGGGGGGGGGGGGGGGGGGGGGGGGGGGGGGGGGGGGGGGGGGGGGGGGGGGGGGGGGGGGGGGGGGGGGGGGGGGGGGGGGTGCTCCTACATCATCAAGTGAGAAACAAGCCTTCAATGAGGAATTGAGCCTAATGGTGAAGAACTTCAACAAGTTCTACAAGAGTAGAAGAAAGGAAAGAAGTTCCAAGTCAAGGTCCTACAATGACAAAAGATCTTCTAGTCATGAGCGTAATTGCTACAATTGTGGAAGACCCGGACACTACTCCAATGAGTGTACGGCTCCCTACAAAAGAAGAGAAGACTCACCTAAAAGAAGAAGCAAAAGAGAAGAATCACCTCCAAGGGAGAGAAGGAGTAGAGATGATCGTTATGAACGAAGAACCTCTCGCAGAAGCAAGGATTCGGAAAGGAAGGACAAGTCATCAAAGAGCTACACAAGACGAAGACATCAAACTTATGTTGGTGAATGGGTATCCGATTTCGACTCCGACCACCACTCCGAGAGAAGTGATCACTCCGACTCCGAATATACTCAAGATGAAGGTGTTGCCGGTCTAGCACTTGTGTCAACCAACTCCTATGACATATTTGACTCACCAAATGAAGGAATTGGAAGATGCTTCATGTCTAAAGGCCCAAAGGTATCACACCCCGAGTATGTTGATTTCAATAGTGATGAAGATGATTTGCTAGGTGATGATGATTTACTTGTTGACAGCTCTAGTAATGAAAACTATGATGAACTTGCTATTAGTCATGCTAAACAAGATAAAATGAATGACGATGATAAGAAGGAGATTGAGCGTCTAACTAAAGAACTAAACACTCTTAAGTTAGCTCATGAAACTACCTTAGAAGATCACCGAGAGCTTTTAAAGACTCATGAGAAACTACGCTTTGAAAAGCTCAACCCCCCCCCCCCCCCCCCCCCCCCCCCCCCCCCCCCCCCCCCCCCCCCCCCCCCCCCCCCCCCCCCCCCCCCCCCCCCCCCCCCCCCCCCCCCCCCCCCCCCCCCCCCCCCCCCCCCCCCCCCCCCCCCCCCCCCCCCCCCCCCCCCCCCCCCCCCCCCCCCCCCCCCCCCCCCCCCCCCCCCCCCCCCCCCCCCCCCCCCCCCCCCCCCCCCCCCCCCCCCCCCCCCCCCCCCCCCCCCCCCCCCCCCCCCCCCCCCCCCCCCCCCCCCCCCCCCCCCCCCCCCCCCCCCCCCCCCCCCCCCCCCCCCCCCCCCCCCCCCCCCCCCCCCCCCCCCCCCCCCCCCCCCCCCCCCCCCCCCCCCCCCCCCCCCCCCCCCCCCCCCCCCCCCCCCCCCCCCCCCCCCCCCCCCCCCCCCCCCCCCCCCCCCCCCCCCCCCCCCCCCCCCCCCCCCCCCCCCCCCCCCCCCCCCCCCCCCCCCCCCCCCCCCCCCCCCCCCCCCCCCCCCCCCCCCCCCCCCCCCCCCCCCCCCCCCCCCCCCCCCCCCCCCCCCCCCCCCCCCCCCCCCCCCCCCCCCCCCCCCCCCCCCCCCCCCCCCCCCCCCCCCCCCCCCCCCCCCCCCCCCCCCCCCCCCCCCCCCCCCCCCCCCCCCCCCCCCCCCCCCCCCCCCCCCCCCCCCCCCCCCCCCCCCCCCCCCCCCCCCCCCCCCCCCCCCCCCCCCCCCCCCCCCCCCCCCCCCCCCCCCCCCCCCCCCCCCCCCCCCCCCCCCCCCCCCCCCCCCCCCCCCCCCCCCCCCCCCCCCCCCCCCCCCCCCCCCCCCCCCCCCCCCCCCCCCCCCCCCCCCCCCCCCCCCCCCCCCCCCCCCCCCCCCCCCCCCCCCCCCCCCCCCCCCCCCCCCCCCCCCCCCCCCCCCCCCCCCCCCCCCCCCCCCCCCCCCCCCCCCCCCCCCCCCCCCCCCCCCCCCCCCCCCCCCCCCCCCCCCCCCCCGCTTCTACTCTTGTAGAACTTGTTGAAATTCTTCACCATTAGGCTCAATTCCTCATTGAAGGCTTGTTTCTCACTTGATGATGTAGGAGCATCCCATGAGGCTTTGTAAGCACCACTTGACTTGTTATGAAGCTCTTCTTTATCCTTGAGTGACATCTCATGAGCAACAATTCTACCAATGCCTTCTGTTGGCTTGAGATCTTTGTAATTGGGCATCATTTGGATCAATGTGCACATGGTATCATATTTTCCATCCAAGGCTCTTAGGATCTTCTTGATGATGAATCTGTCGGTCATCTCTTCACTTCCTAAGCCGGCAATCTCATTGGCGATGAGAGCAAGCCTAGAGTACATTTCAGTGACACCTTCACCATCCTTCATTTTGAACTTGTCAAGCTGACTTTGAAGCACATCCAATTTGGATTCCTTGACGGAATCGGTACCTTCGTGCATATCAATCAAAGTATCCCAAATTTCCTTTGCATTCTCAAGACGGCTGATTTTGTTGAATTCTTCGGGGCACAATCCATTGAAGAGGATATCGCAAGCTTGAGCATTGTATTGCAACATCTTCAATTCTTCCGCGGTAGCTTCATGATTTGATTCTTTCCCATCAAAGAATTCACCTTGCAAGCCAATACACACAATAGCCTAAACGGCGGGGTTATGTCCAAGAATATGCATT